>CM060950.1:116806305-116881305 GCA_030765055.1 Mantis religiosa
AGATTACTGTACATAGCACATACTGCCGCTTAGGCAAAGTGATGCGAAATCTGCTCCGAGCAATGAGCTACGTGCCAACCCAAGATGTAGTAACAGAAGGGGTAAGGGAATTCTCTGATGAAACTCCATTTATCAAAGCTTACACTAACTTGCCCTTCTCCGTAAGGATCCTAAGTTCCCCAATCCTAGCTTCTTATGCTATGTTGCAACATAATTTCTAGGAACATCACCTCCACCTCCAAACTCTGTATAAATTTCTCAGAAATCCAACTTGATATTTCAAGAACCTCGTGCCAGGCTTCTGGTGCTGATATAATCCCACTTAATGATCGCTTGGAAACCGCTTAGCGATTCTAAGAACTTGCTAACGAAAAAATGGTTCTTAATAATTACCTCACTCCTACTGTAACAAACATCTAGGTAATTGCCATAAACTGACAGTTTTATCAAACTTACCTTTATGCACAAAAATCCTAGGATGTTGATAATTAGAGTCATTGTGTTTGCTTTGTATTCCTATTAATCCTTTACTAACTATAGGTCAAAATTATAGCAGTTCATTCATGTTTAATTCCCTTCGAAATTAAAGGTCGAAGAGAGGTAGCAAGAACATCAATTTTTGTAATAATTAATGCCTCTAAAATCCATATTTATGCATTTTAGTAACTTTTGGATCTTTTTAAATCTTCAAAAGCAATTTGTTGTTTACACATACCTATAGGAAACCTTTTACAGTTATGCAAAGAAAGATTAACACTTCTTGTCTTATATGCATTACAATAGTACGCCATGAACTTACCAAAGCATTTTTTCTTGGGCAATTTAAACTATACGATACATTTGTAGTATGTTTATGAAAAATTGCAGAATTTCATTTTCGTTCGACAATCAGTCCTCGAGAGGCAAACTCTACTTCTTTGAACCGGTACGTGAACAAAACTTCGCGGTGCACGTTTCAGAACATACAAATTAAAACTGAAATTGATTTTCGAATTTGAGAAAGCAATTAGTATTTATTTAGAGAAAGAACTGCTCACTTGCGAATTTACTTTTCTTAAATTATTGAAATGAATTCTGTTTACATGCTTTTCTTTTAATATCATTACTTGAAGCTCGTGTAATATTTATTTATACTGTCTTAGAAATACCAGGTGAAAACCCCAAAGTAAGCGTTTAAAATGTGCATAAGAACGAGCATTTTGAGATACAGTAAGCGATAAGATAGAAATTATTTTAGGGCATATAAACAATACTCCTCTGTGTGTCACGAAGTCTATTAAACAAAAATCCAAATCTTCCTTAGGTAGTTCAGCCATCATCAAAAGTTTGATTTTTACGACTATCCAGCGAAGTAAAAGTACAACACGCTGCATACAGTCAGACTGGCTTACACGTATAGAGAAGGAAGTAGACAAACGTGGTTGTGAAAGGAACCTCCTTTTATTTAATAAAACTGTGCTATAAACCATCATATAAATTTGTAAGCATTAAGCCAGAAACAAGGTAAATGAAGCTGAAGTGATAATGTACTTTCGTCTATGATGTTGCAATTTAGAAACCATCACAGATCCCTCTTGTTCTGTGGCATTTCCAGACCGCACTTACCAGATCGTGTTTATCTGTCCATCAGAAACCCATGGCCGCTGGAATTGATGAAATAGTTTCAGTGAAGATAACTTGTAACCAACTGCTTAGGAATTCCTATGCTTTCTTATAAAATAATAGGTAGCAGAAAGTTTAGAATTATTGCCATTGTTAAACTACATTGGAATAATATTTGAACAATAAAATTCCTATTCTTTATTTTACAAGGAGAAAACACAACAAAGTATCACAACACTTGTTTATAACAGAAACAAAGTCATAAACTGCATTTTTCATTTTCATAGTTTATGGTCTTATAGCATGCATATTTTCATTACTGTTCCACTAAACAATAATTCCAGACAATGTGTCCTTAAAGTAGTAGTGATGTTGGTTTTACACTTAGCTACTATAATTCTAGAATAATATCTAAAATTGTTAGGCCTGCAACCTTCAGCGTTCTTTCAAGTAAATGACAGGAAATGTACAGAAATTTATGAAAAATATGAGGAAGGCATGGATATTGAACTTGTTTTACAAAGGCTGATGTGAAGTTGACACGTTTGTTTCCAGAATTTCAGATCCTCCGACTTGCTGTATTCTTTGGTCGTTCCACTGTTTTCCGTCAGGCCTATGTCCTTATCTGTTCCTCCCTTTATTTAATTTCGCCTGTTCCACACTGGGTTGTCCAAAATAATATGAACGCAGTTTTAAATGTTGCATGGACAGCAACAATAAAATCTTAAACTAAAATCTTAAGGTGCCAATGTTGTTATATATACAGGGAGTTTTCATGAATTTCCTGGTATCTTTGAGGAATCGGAGTGTTGTATTATACAGGAATCAATTATTTATTTAGTTCAGTGGAAGGTACATTGAATAACTACAAACAACATTTATCCGCATTCTGTACACATTATAGCAACTAGAGTACGAAAACCAACAAGTAGCAGCACAACAAAAATGTAAAAGGTAAACCATAATTCGGAGAAACTATTGTCTAAAGCGCTAACGGACGTTTTCTCCTATCACCTTTAAAGTTCATTAAACGCTTTAATTTATTCTTGAAACACCAAGCAGACAAAATTATGTCATACAGGGGAAAAAGACTGTATTTCTAAAAAATTTACAAAATAAAACAATGGTTTTGACTTTCTGCACCTGAAGCGTACTGTTTTATTTGTATAACTATTGCTTCAAAACCGAATACAGCTGCCATGACCGGAGCTGTCTCACTTAAGTGTCATAAAACAGTTTTCAAAAACAAAGAAAAGAGTCATAAGCTCCAATATAAACTGTTTAAGTGATATTAAAATTAGTAGAATAAAAACCAACATTCATAGTAGTTAGATCCCCATATGCAAATTCTGTTTGTGCTGTGTTATACTACACTAGAGTTTTGCGTGTCTTCAAATATACTTGCGAGAGACACTTAAGATACAATTTACACTTCACCTTATAGGGAGTACTAAACTATTTTGAAAGAATACAGAAGTTCATATTATTGATCATACATTGCCAACAATAATTTGTGGATTTTTCCCCCGCTGGATATACACCCAGTCCAATGCTGTCACCGAATTGACATGCCCTCCCGTTAAAGGCCCATTGTTCCTGAGAACATTTATAACAATTTTGTGGTAACTAATTACAATATCATTGTGTGTTTTGTCTGCCCTTTGTTATTGCATTATTCAGAGATGAATGACTCAACTGATGTGACCTCCATGTGCCTGTATATGTTTAATCTACTAAAGGGACACCTTGGCATTTATTTCCAGCACATTAGCAAACAGGCTTTTATTGCAGGACAGAACAATGGTTCACCTAGGGTAGAGTCAGCAATGGTAAATATTTAATATAAACGCAGTGTTTGAACAGAAGGGCGAACAGAATTGCAGAACGAATCCATCTATGAGGGGTATTCAAACGGAAGGGGGTCACCACACGTAACACTGAAGATGGGCAAAGTTTGGTAATACCTACTATTGTTTACTTTACTAAAGGCACTGTCACATATGAGAAACAAATGCAAAACTCATTGTTTGCTATGGCAGAGTAAGGTTTCAGATACACATATCTTCATTCGTAGCACTAAAGCCTACCGAAAAAAATCTGGGTGCCATCTATGGCTTTTGTTTGAGTGGGATGGCTGAGACGGTAGCGTCTGTGGCCGACATTCGGCAGGTCGTTGGTATGATTCCTGTGGCCGACCTTTCTGACCCTTTGTTTCTTTTCCGGAAGTTGCTCTGGGTCTCTAGACGAACGTTGGGAACAATTATACTTACCGAATATCCGCCAATTTATCTTACCTGACATTTCATTTCACCTTTCATCCTGGCTGGTTATTTCAATTCTAAATATTAGTTGGGATTTCGGGGTGCTTGACTCCGAATCAAGGAAGGTTTCAGTGTTCTGGTCCCACGAGGTGAGCCGTAAGCTTGAAAGAGGATGGAACTAGGTTGAGTGAGCCAACAGCTACGGCTTTCTTAGCTCCGTTCGTCCTTAGTATCCTCTCTTCTCAACGCCCTCTCCCAGGTGGTGCCCCCATCAAGGCAATGGGCACAGAAGATCTTCTATGAGTCGATAGATCCTGGCCTCTGCTGTAGTTTCACCTCAGGCCCAACCAAACTTAACACCGCAAAGCATTGTCAACCAACTGGAAGTTCGATGACGTCAACAAGGAAGACTCTCATTTTTCCCAAATCTAAGGGAGAAGATTCGGATACGAGAAAATCTTACTTTAACTAAGAACTGCCTGATGAATTTTGTAAGTTCTTAGATTAAGTTAAATAAAGCCTGTTTTTAGTCACGTGCCCGCCTCGGTAGCGTAGATGGTAGCATATCTGCCTCACGTTCAAGAGGTCCCGAGTTCGAATCTCGGTCAGGGTGAATTGCCTGGATAAGGTTTGCTTTACTCTTACAGTAACAATGTCCATTCTTACCATATATGACACCAAGATACTGAACACTATTAATATTTGAAATAAAATAATAATTGGGAAATGTAAATTGAGAAATAAGCGTTCCAGACCTGACTTTATAGATTCTCTCCGGCATTTGTCGGCTTTGAACGCTGAAGAAAACTTGAAGAAAGAAAAAGAAAGCAGGAGAGAAAAGTCACGAAGGAAGGTGTTAGCGGGATTTAACCACATACTTCCCGTTCATGAGAGCTTGTTAACGACCTCGGCTACTTGTGTTGATTCTTTATCTAGTATTTCACAAAACGATTTAAATTTCTGTCCGTAAGCTTAGCTTTCTAAAATTGTGCTCATAAACTTAAGTGTTGTCTAAATTAAAAGAACGAGCTATCCAAGACAGCTCAGGAATCTTCAGATACTAAATTTCTCCTGACAAGGAAAAGCAGATACAAAGGTGCCCTGCATATGAACTAAATACTTTTAGCTTATAGACGGATATGTTGTTTTGGTGCTATCATTTTTAAACCACTTTTTCTTGGGGGTTTCCGTAATCGTAGGTGCATACTTACTTTCAAATTTTTACAATCTGGTACTGGATATATATATATATATATATATATATATATATATATATATATATATATATACCCCGCATTTAACTGCAGGGGTCATATCGTCTATTGTCGATAGTGTTAACTCGTAGACGTTGCTGGTGCTTTTAGAGTTGTAATCATTTGTTCACGCACTCATTCGCACTCTCAATATTTACAGACTGTGGAATATGGAGAATCATCTTGGTTGTAGAAAAACCGCTACCCCAGCCGAGAATCGAACCCGGGACCCTCGCACAGAAGCAGATGTTCTACCGACAGAGCTACATCTTACTAAGTAACAGGAGAAAGCTTCACGAGACGGATTTTTGTTAACATGCTCAGTTGTTACGTTACTAGAAAATAACTGTATACAGTTTTATGCTGAACTAGTAGAGCCTTGTCGGTGCTTTAATTCTGCGACCTAAATAAGGACTAGTCTTAGGTTTAAACGCTTAGGTTATATGTTTACATTTTCGAATCTGCATATCACCGTTTATATTGTGTATAGTTGGTTTTTTTTTTAGCTAAAACACGCATTGCTTTAAGAGTAAAATGAACTTTTGAATATAATCAAAATCGGACACACCACAGAAAAGCTAATTACGAAATGAATACTGATTGGATCTCACCCCTGCCCTCTACTTTCTATACACGAAGCTGGTCTCATTCTGTCGATTGGAGCTATATTCAGCGTTCATTTTCTACAAAGTTGTTAGCTATAGGTACTTATAAGGAGTACAGGCGAATGTATACATAAATGGAAAATATAAATTCAGATTCCATCCTGAAAACCGATACTACGTTGTGGGATTCCATATTTATATCTCGCTTTTTTCATACATCTAATGGTTTTCTCATTTAGCATCTCTTTCCTCTGGAGTTACATGCATACATAGCTTCGTGGATTAAACAGACCCATTATGTTCTCGAGCATAATACACCCTCCAAAAATGTAACCAGCAATTAATTTTCCCCGCGCGTACTATTCATATGTTAAAACAACGAAAACGTTTCGAAATTCTGATTGGGAAGTGTTCTTTTGCTAAACAAATATAACCGCTTGCTACAGGCAAAGAATTTGTCCTTACATGTTTCATTTACATTCGGTTTTTATGTATTCGAAAAGTCAGTGCTGGTTACCTTGACCAATTGCCTAGCTTGGCGAATGGTTGCATACGATTTAGTGTTGGGCTGAAATGAAAGAATTCATTCGTGTGTTAAACCTACTGATTCTTTAAACAATTACCTATGTTTATCACAATAAATGCATACGTGTTAAATATTTCGTAATATAGCAAATCCTTCGTGAACTTTAAATACTTGTATCATCTTTGTTTTGGATATAGGCTACTTTTAAAAAGTTTTACTTCTGCTACAACTTTTCAAATGCTTACAGTATTATCAAAACAGAAGTAAAACGGACACTTTATGTGACCTATGGTATTTATTTCCACGGCGTACAGCCTAAGTGGAGCCTGGACTTGGCACCCCGACTCCGGCCTCACGCTTACATATGCAAGGCGGAGGAAATGTGATCAGCATCTCGGCACCCACGCCGGAAATGCATCACGAACATGAGTGGTAACTGCTGCTATATCCGGGACGCATTCCGTAGCAGGAAAGCGGAGCAAAACGTCTCAGCTCACTACGCAACTAACAAACATTTTTAATTTTTAATATTATATATGATATTAAATAGAATAATTACTAGATATAGTAGGCATTGGGGTTTACAGTGCATATAGCAACACAGCGACTGCGGGACAAGTTTATTAGGAGTTCGATGAGGGGACAGTTGGAGAGATAAACACAGATAATCAGAATCACCTGGAAGTTTTCTTTATCCGTATCTCTAGAACGTTCTAGAACTCTTAACTATCTGCTATATAAGGAAGTATTCTCACCATCTGGCAAGTAGTATCTAAGGGAAGAGTGAGTGAGTGAGTGAGTGAATGAGTGAGTGAGTGAGTGAGTGAGTGAGTGAGTGAGTGAGTGAGTGAGTGAGTGAGTGAGTGAGTGAGTGAGTGAGTGAGTGAGTGAGTGAGTGAGTGAGTGAGTGAATTATGTGCGTTTGTGGTGTGACTAAAGATTCTGTTTTCGGAACTAATCTGTGACGGCTGCTGAGACGTTGCAGTGACTGCTTTTACTGCAGGAGAGATTGCACAAGTCTTATGTTTCACTCCATAGGGACAGAACTGTCCGAAAGGGGAAGCTGCGTCGTGTGTAATTCATTATGCCGAATGATAGTGAAAAGTTGCACTAGGTGACATTAACCAAGTGAAAGTGAGAAGCTAACGAAGGAACAGTTAAAAAAAACACTGGGTTACACGGCAATATATTTTGAGTTTATGTTGAAATACACACCAGTTTTAACTTATGGTAGGTTCACAAAATGTAGAATGGTTTATAATAGCATTTTCATAGAATGGAAATTTGTTAGATATTTTATGGAAGTTATCTTTGGAAAGTGGCTTCGGGCCAAGTAGTTAGACCGCTCGCCTCTAACTAAGGTAACACGTGATCGATTCCAGAAGAATGCATGTGGGATTTGTGGTGGATAAAGCGGCATCTGGGCGGGTTTTCTCTGGGTTACTTTACTTTCACCACCATTCACTTTACCAAGTGCTCCATAATTTTCTGTACTCTCATCCATTGCATCGCCATTTCATATCATTGATCTTTGCATCTCATACCACGTATCGAACTGTTCTCCCGCCCTAGATATTCTATCGAATCTAGAATTCATCTACTCCTGGACAGGCGTGTGACCCCGGCACACACTTGCGGGTCCTGTGGGTTTAAGTCTTCCATAAGAGAAAGGTAAAAAGAGATGAAGAAAAAGAAGCACACTGAATAGTATAAATAGTAAAATAAATGGAAATGGAAATTTAAATTTACTATATTGAAACAGCTGCATGATTATTTATTAGCGTAAATAAGTGTTAAAATAGACTTCGAAGTTTCATTCATTTCTATCAGTATAATTCTCGCGTTAATAGTTAATTTTCTTGAGTTCAGAGCAGAAGTAACGACAAAACGCACTTACAGGTCCTTTGCACTTATAGATGCTACTTGCTTTCCGACTGGCAATCTATTTGTTTTACACATGCCCATACCTTGTGTGGTTCCTTTTGCACATCTTGGGAGGAAGGTATTGTCCCGAAACCTGATTAAAAGAACAGCCCACTGTCTAAAAGGGTTCCAGCAGTTAAAATAGTCTCATAAATAGCTATTATAACGTATAAAGATATATAAATCTTCGAGATGAGCTTGTCTATAATTTGAGTTCATTTGAAAAGTAAAAGTATTATTATTTTGATTCTCTAAAGTTGACAAATCTGTACCTTCTAATGGGATATAAGTTAAGAATATGTTCAATGCCTTTAAAAACTGTTTATATGACACTATAAAATGGAAAACGTAATAATAAAGAACGACATGTTCGGGCATATCTCCTTCAGAGATATCAAAACCATATAGGTAAGCCTGAAAATATGTACTGTATTTCAAGCAAATTAGTAGGCTAAGTATGAAACGTAGTTCACAGCACTTGTGAAAAACTAGAGTACCGTAGATACAGCATAATACAAGTTATAAATATACTTATTATTATCATCAGTGCTACTTCTTTGAACTCCTATAGATGGTCGCCCAAATGCCATTTTGAGAGTTCATTTCATTAGGCTTATGGAGGAGAAGTGTTATGGTTAGCTCAGTGATTGATGACTGATAATGTGGAGAGTAAATTGTTGGTGTTATGAGTTAAGTGAGCAGTAATTATAATAAGTAGGTATTTATCTGTAAGGGAGCATATGTAATCTTATCAGTATGTTATAAATTCTCGCGTGCGTCGTTAATTATAGGAGTCGGAGTAAGGACAGGAGGAAGACTGTTTGGCAATAACCATTAAGAACGAAGAGTCACGAGGTGATACATATGGGCAAGAGCCAACCAAGTAAATTTAGTGTTATGCATAAATAGTGTATACTCTTGGGACATATTTCATTTCTTTAAAATGGTTATTTAGGACATCGCGTCCCTTTCTCTTTCTCTTTTTGTCTTCCATTTTCTTTTTTTAAATGGAAATACAATTAAAATATTCCTTTTCAAATCTGGACATATTAGAAGGACAATTTAATTTTATTCCTACTACTATGTTCAAATCTGAAAATTAGGCTTAAATTAACGGCTCCTCCTACCTAGACAGAAATAGGAATCCCTATATAAGAACAATAAAAGAACGATATCTACCTCAAATATCCGAGAAGTGCCTGGAGTTTTTACACAGAGTAAAATATTCATACTGCTAATGTTTCGTTTAGGCATTAATATAAGGGAGAAGTCTATGATTCTTCTTAGAAAGGAGGCTATGAAGAGTAACTATAATAATATTTGTAATATAGGTACTAATTAAAACTTGTGATGTAGATAAAAATGAGCTTACTTACCCCATGAAAGCGCATACAATAAACGAAAAGAGAGAGACAAGTGGGGAACAAGGAGGCATGCAGGAAGAGGGGAGGAGAACAGGAGAGAAGTCATGGACAATTACTGTGGAAAACGAAACACTTCGCTAACGAATTTGAGTTTTGAGCGAGATAAGTTTTCGTGACAACTTGAAACTTCTGCTGTTGTGTTCTTACACTTCGCAGCAGCAGGCGGAGTTTCTGGTGCTTTCAAGACATTTTCCCTCCAAAGACGAAATTCTTAGTCGTCTTAAAAAATCGTAACTATTTGGTAACTCCGATGTAACTTCCTATGTTTTATCATCATTATGAACTATCCATTACATTTTTTGTGAATATAAATGGAAATATCCATCTTGAGATTCAGAGCACCAGCTCCGGAATCATAAAATGGAAGCATTGCATTGTTTCAAATGACAGGGTAGAACTTTAACTCATAAGAAGAGCAATGAATATTTACTAACATGCACCAAAAAGAATCTCTGAGCGATTCTGTTAGTATTACTAATTAAGGATACTCACCTGTGAAATTTTTAAAATATGCTATTTCCCTTTGATTTATTTGAAACTTAATACAACAAAAATGTAGAATGTGTTGGATTGGTTTTGATTACGGTGTGGAGGGATTTCGGCAGTGCCACCAGTCTTGATCTATTGTATCTATGCCCCGAGTGGGGCATCTCCGGGAGGAAGAATGAGGTGAGAGGAGATAGAGGGAGAGGGCAGGGCCCTTCACTTTACCAGTTGGAAATTCCCTAGCAGGCGGCAGCTCACGCGCTCCTGACTACGTTCGGAAGTGGCCCCAAAGGGCCGTTGAGCCATCTCACTTGGTTTTGTTTAGAGTTACTATCAGCGTGGACTGATATTTGAAAGTTATCAACATCCAGAATCAACTTTAAAATCAGGTTTCATTTTATTTATATTGGTTTGCAATGAGGAAAGGAATGAAGTTTATTAGCGGGCATTAGAAAGGGAACTCACAGGTAAGAAATCAATCCCCGAACTCGTACAGTTGTTCACGTTTGTAGAGAGTGCTCCTCAGATCATCATGTTTACCTACCATCACTTACCCTCGTCTGCTGTTGTTTACCTATTTTCTGCACATATATGTTTTCTGTATGAGTAATCTAAAAAAAATACTTAAGATTTTCTAAGCCTATTGGTATTTAAGCTACAGGTGCTCTTAAAGGTGTTCCAACAAATGAACATGTACCTACGGTAAGTTTGTTGCCCTTAAGGATGCTGGCACCCATTTTATTACATTAAATGAACGGAATAGACCATAGCTGTTTCAAACAACTGAAGTTCAATGTGCAGATTTTCAGATACTTTGGAGCATAACAATATTAAATTGGTGCAATTTCTTGTCCCTATATGTTGCCGTTTGCCCCTTATTTAAAATTCTTCAGCCCTTTTAATTATGAAGATACTGATTAAATTTCTTCCACATATTTTTATGTGTCTGCTAAATGTTTATATTTTAATGAGTTCTAAAATAGGAAGAACTTTTGAGTGAGAATGGCTGAATACAATTTTACTATTCCGTATATTTTGCATTTCTTGTGATTGTATAACCTCGAGCTACTTTTACATATACCTAGGTTAAATGTTTTGGCAGGAAATAGCTCTCACTGTTTTAAGAATTTACACAAAATATTATATCAGAAAAACCGCTGTAAATTTGATGTTAAAATATTCAGATACTAACAAACTGCATGAAAAGGCTATCTTTTGAGGTTTAAAAATGGGAGAAGACTTAAATGATCTGCATCGTATTTAAAATATAGATTGAGTTTAATTCTTACCAATTAAAACACAAAATTATTTTTGCGATATACAAAATTAATTATCTATAAAACACTCACACACAGCAAACTCACCTCAAAATTCCACACTCTGGATAAACTGATAAAATGTACAATGCATATAATATCTATTTTGGTATATTCACATATTTCTATTAGGAGCTCACATATATCTTAAAATTATTTAGATAATATACCATCCTTTCACGTACGTTACGTTACTCCCCATATATTTTTTTCTAATTTCAAATTTATTAATGCGTAGTTACAGAGAACGCGCAGAAACAACTTTCTAAAATATTATTGCGCTAGCAAGTAGTTCTGTTCAAATATCAAGTTATCTCCATAAACGACCTGTCAGAGTCTGAGTTTACTTTATGGAAAGTGAAAACGTACATCAAGAAATGTTGCAAAATCTGCCTTTTAATGAATTTTATATTTTTCGTGTAGTGATGTATTTCTGTCCCTGGTGATTTAAGAGTTACACAATATTAGTCTATTATAAAGAGGACTTTGCATGCTATTCACTAAAAATTTAAAATCTACGTTTGATCTGTCGTGTTAATATTTGAAAACATTTTAAACATAAGTGAAACCTTTATGCAATGTGTAGTTTTTACTGAAGCAATATTCTTTAATACTTTGACATTGCAGGCATTATTATTATTTTTTATTTATCTTTTATTGTTTTTTAAATAAACAACCAGGATAACAAAGGTAAAAGCTAGAGTGGGAGGTATTGTTTTACTTTATTTATTAATGTTTAGTTACATTTTGTTGTAACATCTTAGAAAGAAACTGCGTGCACACCCGCGCGAACGTTAGCAAGTGAGATCCAACTGATCATTTAACTCGGTCCGCACATCATGAAATCGACGCATTTTGTATCGCTCTGCTCTGAGCCACTTTCTGAATGCAAATAATTAGGATTATCGGCACTCAGGCAATAATGATAGATAGCCATTATCAACCACATTTGAGTCCGTACAGTGTTGCTTTCTTAATATTCCAGGAGAGAATTACTGACACTGTCTTATATTCCGCCCTGCTTCCAACCAGCACGCCGATTTTATTTTTAGTCCATTTCCAGATCTCAGATACATTTTTGCAGGTGGCAATTCTGTGTATCTGCGTGTCCACTTTTCCACAAAGTTTACACCATGGGACTGTTGCTAAATTATGTTTACATTTCTTTAATTCTGTGGGGATTATTTCATTCACAAAGAAGTACACAGACTCCTTCCAAAACTGTATTTGTCTCCCATATGAAATTTGCTTTCATTCTAAAATTTTGTTGATGAATGTTGTTTGCACGAACACCTAACGCACTTACATAATTTTATTTCAGGTGATATCTCGATATGAAACATTCGTGTGGAATATAATACTTCATTTACTTAAGGATAAGTGCTAGCGAATATAAACAGCATGAAACATGTCTGAGAGTTGGAACGAAGTTTACCACACAGTGGGAAGCCTAATTAATGTGCAGTAGCTTCTTACACAATGATTCCATTATGATTAAGAAGGTGATTTTACATTCACTAATATATAAAATATCACGAACCATTTAAAATATAAAAATACGTCAGCAGTATAAACTCTAACTTAAACAAAACACTAATTTGAGTCATTATTGAAAAGATGGTAGGCGGTGGAGATAAATGTATAGCACCGATGACGTTTAAAAGTCAGTTAATACATTATGGCACTTCACGCATAGCCTGAGTACTACTAAGGTATCTTATAGATTGGTATTTGCAGGGTGGTCGAGGAAAATTGGGGTTAATGCTATTTCATTATTTATTGAACATATTACAAGGAGGGAAGCAAACACACTAGACATTTTCATAGTATCACATATTTTTCATTTAATGTTCAGATGTTCCCTGTTTATCCCCTTAAAGTGCAGCTCAGCTTAATGCTGCATGCTATTGAATCAGTGAGTGAAAAGAGAGAAAATGGGAGGTATCACTTATAGAAAATTTCAACATAACCACTAGGCTGAAATGTAGTATTTGAAAGCATCCATTACGTATTTTAATCTCAAGGTTTCTATTACTTATGTGCCCACAAGGTCAGTTTAAGAAAGCAATTCAGCGACATTCCTTGGGAATAAAGCACGATCTGAAGATATTTGTGTAGGAGGTAAAGAACTAATCCTTCTAAAAAGCAAGAAGTTAACTGAGAAAGGGAATTACACCTAGATTAAGGACATAGCCCAGGAGTGAAAGAAGAAATATAGCAAGTGGAACCTGTTGCACATACTGATTCATTGCGGACGAGTGTGTTATGAAGAAACATCATCATTTAGCATGAAATGACTGAGAAGCTGCAGGATAGTTCCAATTTTTCTAATATACATGAATTCCTATATAAATAGAAATTCAAACAATAACTGCCATTATTATCAAGAATAGCCATCTAACACTATTAAATACCAAGATATGAATTTTTATTATATTCATAAAATAACTCTTTTTCCTTCATAAACCTTAAAATTCCAACCACAGACAACCTTTAATGCTTCAGTACTACTTATCACAATTTTATTTTTCATATTTAGACTCTAGATTCTTTTACAACATTTTGAATTTAATGATATTTTCAAACTAAAATTTTGCATTTATCTGATCTAGTGTATTTTGAAAAACCACAATGATCTTTATGGAGGTAACTAAGAGCAATATTTCCCATCTGCTATTGAAATAGACTGCATCCCTAAATCGTTGAAGCTGACAATATTCCTTACACCATACTTTAACATCTTTTGTACTTGTCTTAAAAAAATATTATACAATGATATTATTATTTTAAGCTGGAAAGTAGGGGGGGGGGAATATGTTGTTTATTACGATAGCTCCGCGTTGTTCTTATTCACCCTGAAGGGGGATGTAGCGCTAATCAAGACTCCTAAAATATATCAAAGATATCCAAAAGTATACTTCTTTATAAAATTTTAAATGGTGTCTAGTATATTTTGAAGGATTTTGGCACTCAAAAGGGGAGATAAATAAGTCAAGCAGAGTTCTATAACTTTATGACAACGTTTTTTAAAATGAATGTTGAAACAGCAATATACTCCAAATGTCAAAACGGTAAAGTATCATCAATAGAGTCCTCTTCTCACACAACAAAAGATATAAAAAGGACGATTTTCTTTTCTTTTTTTTTACAAAAAAAACTGCCTTAAAATTCTTTTAACACCAACATTACCTTCTGTATTTTTTATAGAGGCTGTGTTCGCATTTGCTTTCCGAGAGTTCATACAGAACTGCTAATTGAGTAACAAGAACCATCCTTTCTATTTACTAAATGTGATAATGAATAGGTTAAACAGATAAACTGACATGAACAGATAGTAAAGTTGTAGTATCTCATAACATAGATACTGTAAATACATAGAAATATTGCTGAGAATATTTGCTTAGAATTACCTATTATATTATATTAAAGCGAAGGACATAGGTATTTCAATTGCAGCCCATTTGCATATTTAAAGCACTACAGCCACTTACGGCGTGGTTTTTGGAAATTCCATGGCCTGTAAAGTATATCTTTGTAATACACACCGGTTATTACCACAACAGTAGTGCTTTAGCCATTTTGTTCTTCAAAACCATATATTATATATGCTTATCATTAGGGCCTGGCTCACGTTCAAGAGGTCCCGAGTTCGAATTTCGGTCAGGGTGAGTTACTTTGTTAAGGCTTTTTTCGCGGTTTTCCCTTATCCTGATAGAGGAATGTCGGGTAACTCTAATCTCCATGGACTCCGGACGCATTGAGAATCATTTCACCCATCTACCCATCTCATTCATCGTCCGATTTAACTAAATGTTGGAGGACGTTCTTTTTTCGGAGTAGTCCCAGACGATGCTTATTGGAAATTAAGTGCATTCAGTAACAAATACGTTAGATAATTTTTCCCACATTTTTATAATAGTCATTTTTTAATATTTAGATGCATTTTCCGGTCATTTTCTTTGTTTTTCATGAATTTATTGGGGATTTTCATCTGTAGACCGCATTCGGGAGGCCCGAGTTCGATTCCCGTGGCTGACTTGACCCTGACCCATGGCTCATATATATATATATATATACACTAAGCTGCATGTATATACCACGCCCGCCTCGGTAGCGTAGATGGCAGCGTGTCTGCCTCACGTTCAAGAGGTCCTGAGTTAGAATCTCGGTCAGGGTGAGTTACCCGGATAAGGTATTTTCCGGGGTTTTCCCTTATCCTGAAAGACGAATGCCAGGTAACTCTAAGCTCTAAGGCTCTGGGCTCATTTGAGCATCTTTTCACCCATTTCATTCATCGTCCGATATGACTTAACGTTGGAGGATGTAAGATTAACCCAAAAAAGTATATACCACTGTGATTTTTTTTTTTAAATAGTGAGAGAAGTGGTGAATAGCTTTGATAGGGTAGATTCTAAGGCAATTGAGAGCGCACAGGATCTGTTTTCTAATACTCAAGTCCAAGGTATATTAACCTCCATTAAATAAAATTTTACATTTTTTACGGATACTATAACCTGCCTTTAAGAAAGTGGCATGTCGTTGCATAAGTCAATCGAGTTAGTGAAGATGGCAGAAGAGGGAATACAAAATGTAAGAAGTGAGATTGGGGACAAAATTATTCAGAAACTAAAATTTGTGTTGGACGAAAATAAATGATACGAAATAGTTTGTCCGACTGCCAATATCTTGCCATGAGAAAACTTCAGAACTGATATTTTTGGATAGAGTTTAACAGTGACATAGTGTTACTTTTTTTACTTTCAAATATGCACCTATAACACCTGTGGAAGTGAAGAGAAGTTTCTCAAAGTATAAAACAGTTTTAGCCTACAACCACCGTTCCTTTCCCTTTGATAACTTGAAAATGACCATGGTGGTGTACTGCAACGCTAAGTAAGGTATGTTTTGGCCAATGGGTACAGTAACTTATTTTTTCCATATTTTATAAAATTGAAAATGACCTGATACATTTTTAATTTATGTATTATTTAATATCATATATGGTTATTCGAACCATATATACATTATTTGTCTGTGACAGTTATTAATTTATTATTATGAAATAAATTGCTAATTTCTGTTAGGCCATTTTTACATTTTATATGCAGTTTTTATAATTTAAGGACATTTTATAGCTAATTTTTAAAGAAATTTTAGGTCAACAACTTCTGGGCCCTACTTATCATTATTATTTGTAAACCTGCGTTCTGATTGATGAGGGAAATTTTACATTCTTGTAAATGTAAATTTATTCTAATTAAGTTATGTAACCTTAATTTTGTTTAAATATTTGTAAACTCCCTTTGAATATTTCCTCAATTATTCTAACCCCCTACATACGAGGACATCAAATTTTGCAGTATAGTTTCTCTTACAGACAGGGCTCGGGCCAATATTTCTGGTTTATATGGTTTTTTTATATAATGCAGTAATCTATGTAACAAAAAAGTATATGCGTTTATCATTTAAACGATCTGCATCCTGTGTAACTGGCTGTCTCAGTGTACTTTATTTTCAATAAAAATTAAGTTAGATACTTTATGTCATCGCAGTAATTTTATAAATCGCACACTGTAACTGAGAGTATATCCCTAAACTAACCCAAATATAATAAAATTGTTATATAATCTCGGAAGATTACTTTACAGTACGTAAAGACATCAGTGTTTATACTCAATATGTCTTAAATTTAATAAGCTTTTTCGTGCGTGGGGAGATCATCAATAAAATTTAAAATAATATTACTCTTTTTATGATCATATGTATATTTTAAATAGAGAAAGCGTGGAACTATAGGCAATAAAGCAAATATGTGTAGAGCTACTGCATGACTAAAAATAGTATTCCTAAATAGTTTATAACTACCATATCTACGTTGTGCCAAAACCTAACCTCAAAATGCCTAGGCCTTTTGACAAGTATTCTGTTTTGTTACACCATGGTATTTGATAGCAATAGTCGACGTAGCTGAGGTAGATGCTATCACTGCTTCGATGCCATTAGCAGATACTGCTTGCATGGTTAGCGATCGCTAAAATTTAGTTGTGCAGAATGATTAGGGTATATTAAACGCTTATAATACCCAATTGATGATGAAAACGCCCACAGTGTCAGATCATCGGCCATTTAAATGGGATGTTTTCTTCAATGCAACTGTGCACACTTTTATGATTGAACTACGAATTTTACTGCACTAATTAAATTAAAGGTATTAACTTTAAAGTTAAAATTTTGCCAAAAATTTATATTAAATAAATAAATTCAAATATTTTAATTTACAATGCAGAAATCATTGGACATTTTATTATTTTATTCTATGGTTCTCTTTTTCATTAAAAGTAATACTGACATCTTAGAGCTACGAATTCAATTACGATTGAGAGGTTTTAAGAAATTTGTTACACTTTGAAATGCTTCAGTCATATTTGATAAAGCATGCATTGTGATATTCATTACACAGCTGTAATCCTGAACCGTTACACCAAACACTACAGCTATTGTTCCCCAACACTACAAAATAAATTAATTTAATCTTGATACAAATTAGGGTGGCCTGTGTTGATAGTTATGGACATTGACAGCCCTGTTATGAGTAATTAACGTTTGATATCAATGTGCTAGGGAGCAGCGGTACCCAGGATTGATATTTTCAATGGGGTTTATATATTTTTGCAATGGAAGGTTTAAAACGTGTGCAATCATGATTATCAGCTTGTTACTTTGTAGCATTTTGTACAGCATTGTGTAATATCATTTCTAATTTGGCAAGTTTATTAAAGCTTTAAAAATGCTAGAGTTTGGAAGCGATTCCAATGAAAAGAGCTCAGGAGTCTGCTAATGTTATAAGTGCTGGCTTCTTCTGGGGTCTGTAGCATTCAGATTTGCTTCTTTTGTTAATTTTTAGTTATGCTAAACAAAATAGAGTCAGGAAAATTGAAGTCTTTTTTTCCTCATAGCTATAGGATTTTTCGATTTATAAAATTTCGATGCTATCAGGGAAAACACACGAGTTTAAAAACCTTGTTTTTAATGTCTATGTGATGCTTATTTCTTATTTCGCTAATGTTCTAGGCCTTCAATTAGTGATTCAAGAGAATTGATTGAATTCTACTAATAAATTTGATGAAACTTAACTACTTGAATCTAATTGCTACATTTAAAAACCATTCGTTGGAGTTATTCCGATTAAACTTACGCAAAATACACTGAATGCTCTGAATTTCAGTTAATAATAACATCAAAACATGAGGATGAAATCTGATTCCCATTTTCAAAACAACCAATGAACATTCTTTACAGAGACGTAGCTATGCAGAATGTTTTCGTTCTTCAAATACGTTTTTAATCTCCATTAACATTCACAGGGGATGTAATACGGTATAGAAGATTAGGAACATCTGTCGTATTATTGCTAAGTTGATAACTTCTTCTCAGTACTTTATATATATATATATATATATATATATATATATATATACAGTATTTAAATTTTCAGCTTGAATATTTTATCCCCAATATAACGCATGAGAGTATTAGTATGTTTAAAATGTGTATAAATTAATTACAAGTTTTATGGTCAGTGCATTATAATTTGAAACAAATTCACAGAAGTTCTAACAGACATAATATCTTTTGGAGCTTCACCGACAGTCAGTGCTGTCTCTCTTTCTCTTCCCAACGATAAACAGCTTTCACATCAGCATATTATACCAGCGATTCAAGAGAACTTCACTACAATTGGACACTAACGACCGCCAACCACACATTTTTACCACCTTGTAACCCTATATTTGCACGATAGGATGAAATTGGATGGCTCTATAAATTTCTGTGTGCGCTTTCAGATACTCTTTAATTAGGTTTCTGGTTTTCTAAACATTGATTGATGGTTCTCTGCTGAACTAAACAAGGATTTAAAAGTTTCAATGTATAAGTGTGAACTGTGTCTTATGTATATCTGCTCTTTATGTTGATCGTTCTAGATCTGTATTTGATATTTTTCGGCCTAGAATTTTATGGTCATATGCACCAAAATCAAAACATAGGGAACGTTACTTTTATGAGATACATGCATTAAAGCTGTAATTAACTTTCTCACTGAATTAAAGCTCGAGATCTTTTTTCACAAAAAACACTTTTTCTTGAGTTTTACAAACTGCAGAAAATCGAACACAGATACAATATGAAATACAGGGTCGTGAAAGGAATTTAACTTGTATTATTAGCAGTCCTTTATGCATTGCAGTAACATATCACCAGGAATATATGAACTTTACTACAGTAAGAAAGAGTATATGTGTTGGTTCCGTAGCTCAGTCAGTATAGCAACTGCCTGCCGTGCGAGGGGTCCCGGGTTCAATTGCCGGCTGGTGGTGGGGATTTTTCTCCAACCAAGATGATTTCCCATCTTCCCCAGATGAGAGTCTGAATGTGTGCGTTATCTAATGATTAAAAAAATAAAACCTTTAGTACCCACTACCCAACGTCTGCCAGATATCACCATCTCGGTACATTTCAAAGGTGAACGGCCGCCGAAAGGACATTTGCAGTCTAAGGCGGGGTATAAATGGAACAACAACAAAAGAAGTATATGAAGGGACAGGTGATCTGATTCCAGTAGTTCCCACTACTTACTGCTAATTAAGAACATCAATTTTCATATTTATGTATAAATATATATAATTATTAAAATACTTAATGTCACTACACCTATAATTTGTATTAATTTAAGCATCAAATATTGCAATAATGAGAAATATTTCCGAATTAATATGCAAATGCACAACTTCATTTCAGGAATTGTTGCTTTTATATGCAGTATTAGGCTACTCCAGCTTTAGAATTTATAGCTTTTGTTTAAAATTACTGTTAGTAGCGAGCGATAATTCTTTTAGCATACTCATACTTCTGCTGAATGTTGATTAATGATTACAAATTTAATGTTTTTGTATCTTGCCTTCGCGTTATTAATTATTGCAATAAACTTCTGCAACATAGGTTATTCCTCATTTCTATTTGTAGCTGGTACACAAGAAATACACAACTAAGAATCAATGCATGAATGACTATTTAATTTACACAAATACTCAGTGGTTTTATTTGTTTTGAATTGTTTGATACACAATAAAGGCGTTCTTACTCTGATCTCTAGAGGCAATTTGCAAAATAAATTGTGGAAACCTTAATCCCGGTGAAGTAGTCAAGGATTGGGTTCAGCGTTACGGTATTATGCAGGACAACCTTGTCCAAGAAGTTTGTTTAATCGACAGCTGGAGATACGATGAGTCCCTCCCGTTCAAAGACCACAGAAAAGCGAAGTAAGGGGAAAGACACAAAGAAATTAGTTGTAATGGCCATGATCCCTGATCCGATTACAGTGGAAATAGACGTAACAGAAGGAGCGATAACGAACATCGAACCGACTGGCTTTACCATTGGACCTTCAATCTGAAGGAAAAGGGAGAGCAATCATTCGATTAGGATCATCGAGTGCACGTCATCAGAGGGAAATGGCCAACGCTGGTTCAACTCGTATTCCCAGAGCGACGTAGCAAATGATTTCTTCCATCAATCGTCTTTTTCTGATATTAATTCAGGCGAATTATTTGTTTTAGCTGTTCCTTAATATCCCCGCCGATGATACAAAGTGCACATTCATTCTTTTAGATGTGACTTAATGGGGATGCAACGCAACTATGATATGCTGCTACTCTTGACTCGTAACAATGCAATTTCCTCGTAAAACACTATTGAAGAGTTCAAAAAAAAAAAAAAAAAAGGGCAGGAGAAGTGCTTCGTTAAAAAATTTAACAAAGTTAATGCTAGCAAGCTGTATATGCTCAAGAAGCTTCAAAATTGCTTTTGAGAGTGATTCGAATTGCCAAAAGCTTACTGTTTTTCTGCGCTAACGAATATTTGTGATTTATCAACCACTTTGGAGGTAACATTACAATGGAGTAACTTCAGGAACACTTTATTTGATTAAAACCATTTCAGAGCCACAGGAAGAAACTTATTTCTAATAATACGGGAACTGCATGCACATTTATGAGCCTGATTTAGCTATCTGTAGTGCATACGTGCAAAGCTATGCTACGTCAGCGTTAACTATCGAAATTGTGAGTATAAAATAACTATGTCCACCAAATATTTGTTATGTTAGATATACAAACTTATATTTTTGTGTTCCCTATTATTACCTATAAGGTTATGTCTTTCTCTAACTTCGGCATAACATCGTATCGATACATTGCATACAAACCTTTAAACCGGGGTTAATTATTTCTATTATGTGTGAAGTAGATATAATTTCGGATGTACATAGATAAAGGTACAAAGTACAGCATGCACTCATAAACTACAGCATGTGCTGCCTTTGTTATGCTTTCATTATTAATAACTCCTTCTTTATTTACTGTACTTCTCACTAAGTACCGATCATCATATAGGGAGCAAGCAGAAACCTGTTTTGTTCACACCAAAGGACATTCAGTGGTTTAACATTAACTTGAGTGTTCAATGAAATATTCAACACTTGTTCAAAATAAAGACTTACACATTGTTCGGTTTCTTTCTTTCAATTATCATCAAGATTCCTACATATAAACTGTCTTTTATGAAATATATTGTCTATCAATTTAGGGAAAATATTAGGAGTGCACTTAAAATTTTCGCAGCATTTTTCTGTTTAAATATATAAATCACTCTGATGTATGTGATTTTATTCCTACTCGTTAAACGATCCAAAGTTATTGAATTTGATCCATACGTTATTAGTAGAAACTATAATTCACAGTTTAACAATAACTATAACAATTATAATAATGATGATGCTGATAATGATAATGATTTTTTGTTTGTTTGTAATTTTACGTCATCCAACGTTAAGTCATATCGGACGATGAATGGAATGGGTAACATGTTGCTCAAATGAGCTCAGGGTCCATAGAGCTTAGAGTTACACGACATTCGTCTTTCAGGATAAGGGAAAACCACGGAAAAAACCTTATCCATGTAACTCACCCTAACCGAGATTCAAACTCGGGACCTCTTGAAGGTGAGGCAGACTCGTTACCAACACGCTACCGAGGCGGGCAGACAATGACAATGACAATGACAGTGGTAATAATAATAATAATAATAATAATAATAATAATAATGATAATGATAATGATAATGATAATGATAATGATAATGATAATGATAATGATAATGATAATGATAATGGTAATGGTAATGGTAATGGTAATGGTAATGGTAATGGTAATGATAATGATAATGATGATGATGATGATGATGATGGTAATGATGATGATAATGATAATAATAATAATTAATAATTAATAATAATAATAGTAATAATAATAGTAATAATAATAGTAATAATAATAGTAATAATAATAGTAATAATAACAATAATAATAACAATAATAATAACAATAATAATAATAATAATAATAATAATAATAATAATAATAATAATAATAATAATAATAATAATAATAATAATAATAATAATAATAATAATAATAATAATAATAATAATAATAATAATAACAATAACCACAATAACAATAACGATAACAACAATAACAATAATAACAATAATAATAATAATAATAATAATAATAATAACAATAATAACAATAATAACAATAATAACAATAATAACAATAATAATAATAATAATAATAATAATAATAATAATAATAATAATAATAATAATAATAATAATAATAATAATAATAATAATAATAATAATAATAATAATAATAATAATAATAATAATAATAATAATAATAATAATAACAATAATAACAATAATAACAATAATAACAATAATAACAATAATAACAATAATAACAATAATAATAATAATAATAATAATAATAATAATAATAATAATAATAATAATAATAATAATAATAATAATAATAATAATAATAATAATAATAATAATAATAATAATAATAATAATAATAATAATAATAATAATAATAATAATAATAATAATAATAATAATAATAATAATAATAATAATAATAATAATAATAATAATAATAATAATAATAATAATAATAATAATAATAATAATAATAATAATAATAATAATAATAATAATAATAATAATAATAATAATAATAATAATAATAATAATAATAATAATAATAATAATAATAATAATAATAATAATAATAATAATAATAATAATAATAATAATAATAATAATAATAATAATAATAATAATAATAATAATAATAATAATAATAATAATAATAATAATAATAATAATAATAATAATAATAATAATAATAATAATAATAATAATATTAATAATATAGTCTAAATAATGTAATAAATTTAATAATGATAATTTTAATAATAAATTAAGTAATATAATTAATAATTAATTTAATAATAATAAACAGCATTCGTTTAATTTTATATAGTTTTGTTAATAGTTTGCAGTATTATTTTTGTGTCAGTGGTGTTGGCATGAATGAAATGTTATTTGATGTCTTAATTTAGGTTAATTTCGAAAAAACGATTTGTTTATTTTTTAATTTTATAACGTTTTAGTAGTTCTTTTAATTTTATATTTATTTTTTGCTTCTTTTTTTTCTTTTTATAATGGATCATAGTTACATATTTTAACAATTATAATTTTTATGTGTAAAATTTATCTGTGAATTATGTTGTGTGTATAAATGCAGTATGAATAAATGTTAAAAATCTGACATATTTAGGCATAGGTGCCAGGGTTATTATACAGAAATAAATAAAAAATTAAATTAAATAAATAGTAAAAAATAAATAAGTTCACAGTAACTCAATAGTAAATCTTATAATGGTAGACCTACTACCATTACCACAAGCTGCGAGAGGATAGTTAATAATCATAATTAAACATGCCTTCAAAAAATAAGTCTAAGATCTGAAACAATAAAAACTGACAATATATTCCCGTTTAGTAGTACCGAAACTTCGGTTAAAATTTTCGATATGATTTTATATTATATTTCTCAATATTGAACTTTTAGGTTACATAGATAAATTAAATATAGTTGAACTTGCTTATCTAGAAAACAATTAAATGATAAATAAAACAGATAACCATTAATTTGACTGAATAACCTGAGTGTTGTTTATTTCGACCGTGTTAACAATTGCAAATAATATTTTGATTAAAAGGTAGTATTGAAAGGCAACTTGCGGTAATACGGGATCAAAATCTATATCCAGAATTTTATACAAATATCCTATAAAGTAATTTTCATTTATATTGGATACATTAAATCTGCAAAACATACCATAGAGATAAAATCTTCTACAAGAAAAATAAAGATGTACAAGGGAAGACAGCCTTTATCTAAATATACAATTTGAACCACTAAACATCTTCGAAATGTTGGCTAATGGTTTTCATTTCCTCGCATTTTAAGCAGGATACTTTAAAATATTAAATTGTCATTCTTATTTCATTTACGAAGTCATGCAAACACTGAGCTATACCATGGCAAAGATATAACAATTGGCCTATTTTAAATAGTGTTAAGCACTCATTGCTAGTGTGTGTGTGTGTGTGTGTGTGTGTGTGTGTGTGTGTGTGTGTGTGTGTGTGTGTGTGTGTGTGTGTGTGTGTGTGTGTGTGTGTGTGTATGAGTGAGTGAGTGAGCGAGTGTAGCTGCAAAATATTTAGTTTATTGCACTTAATTGCATAGAGAATACCACGGAGGAAAGTTAAATTAATTAAACTGTTATTGGAGGTCCAACGTCTCGAAAGCCAGCTAATAACTAAAATAAAGTTTAAGGACAATATTTTATGACTAGCGTTTAGAATAGCTGTGAATATTTACTTAATAGTTGTTAAAATCATTGTAGAGTTTATAAAGACATGTGACCAATACACTTCAAATGTGTATGAAGAATCAGTACATACTTACCGATACATTAATTTCAAGTGTGTATTAAAAATTTTATCCCCATTGTAGCCACCAAAACTCAAAGCAAATTAAGGAGTTTTAAACAGCGGTAATTATATTTAAACATCAAATGAATAAGCTATGCGAAATGGTATAAAACAAGGTAATACTCATTGAGTTAAACATAAATGTTTCAGAATTGCTGCTCTTTCAATTAATCACTATTCAACATTGAAGCCGCATTCATACTGCCGTAGAGAAAGTACATATACATCTATTTTTGTACACAGATTCCCAGTACTTTCAATACTCTATTTGTTAGCCTGTAACTCTTTATCATAGTTATGGTATCAAGAAGCACATTGCATTCCAGTTAATTAAAATACGAAACATACTCTAAAATGTTCCGCTTTATGCCTGTCTTTGTGCTGAATGGATGTTTCCACATGCAGCGGCGTTGCAGATACTGCCCCGATATGCATAATTTCCAAAGTAACTCGATGAATATATTATTGCTTTCTCTTCTATTTTTATTTACCTGAAGCTTTATCTATTGCATTTTACAAAAAAATTAACAAAGCAGTCTGGCAGTCTGGTTCGACTATGTCGAACACACGAAATACCAGGAAAGAGTTTCGTTCGTTAGAGAAAACAGAAATCTAAGATCAGTGGCATGAGTTGGCTGTAACAAACAACTGAGGAGAAAAGTTGCAGATTAAGAAAACAGGTTAATAACCAAAATAAACCAGAAGAACATAATCCATTAGCAATTATTAAAACAAAAGTTATATAAAAACCTCAAACATTTAAAGTTAACAATTTTTTCCCTTCACTTAGCAGGTATATCTAGAATTATAGGAGCAGTTAATTAAGAAATACTTTTATAATACAGCTGTCTCTTTATAAAGTATGATTAAATTATTTGTTTCAGATTATGAAGACCAGAGTGCTTCTGGAAGAAGAAATTCTAAATGCAAACATTTGTCATTGTTGTAAACAGTAAGGAGTATCAAGGGGCCTCAAGGCTGATTTCTCACATTGTGTAACATTTAAGCTATTTGGTTTTGAACATTAATCTGCACATGTTTCACACAATTAATGGCAGACTTTGCAGCGTTTGTTTGATCGCTTGCTAATTTGCGGCAAACAGAAACTTGCAAGTTATGTCAAGTGTTTCTGTTACATGTGAGTGATAGTTCCATGTGTTAATGCTGGGTTTTTTCTTCGTTTATTTCCTCGGCTAGTTAGCTGCTATCATTTGGGTAAAGCATGATGTGGATATGGAGATCTCAGAGCAATGTGACGAGATACAACACAGCTAGAAAATGGCAGAGTAATTGTTGTTTATTGTAATATTTGCACGATTAATTTGCTGTTTCTATTGAGGAGACTATTTCCAATATACACGCACCTAGATCGAAAGATTTAAGTATAATACATAATGGCACGAACTCAGCGGTGTAGTTGGAAAAATGTTTCGGCGGTACTCACCAAACTGGAAAACAGTTTAGATGGTACTTAACAAAGCATCGCTTCACGAATTTAGACGGTTGGCTTACAACGTGTTGAAATGTTAGGTGGTACGGCGTACCCGCCAAACTACAGCACTGCACGAACTTGACTTCAGGAAAGAATGTTCAGACACCTTTAGTTTCGTTGATAGACTGACGCCATGTTCCTTGCTTGTATCTGTATTTATTTCTTTATAATGGGTGAATACGATGATCTCCCTAAGTTTTCATACCGTTATGACCCCTTCGGAAGCTCTTTTGAAGTGCCACTCTGGTGCATTCTTTGCAAGCAGTGAAAATCCTCGTCGGTGGAAAGTTTCTCATCTCATATGTTACAATATATTAGATTCTCATATATAAATCCTCCATTAATAAATTCTCTGATATACTTATAAATATTGCCTCAACTTTAAATTTTATATAAAATTACTTTACAAGTTTTGAACAGTGTAACAAAATAATGGTGGATCTTTACATAAAAATTGAGTTGCGACAATAAATCACTTTTTTGTTTTAAACTTCAATGTGCAGCAGTAGTATTAGTTTCAAAATTATGAATTTTCTTTAGGTTTATATTATCATAAACATTCTTAAACTGTCATGTCAAAGCTATAAAATTAAACCTCCAATCACTCCAAGGATATTTTGTGTGTTATAAGGCGCCAAAATATGTTGTTTGATATATCAATAATATTAAAAAGAGGCAAAGTCTGTTGCAGATACAGCAAGTGCTTTCTGATTTCCCTTAAAATTAACCAGTCATCCACACACATAGAAATACTCGTAGTTCTTTATTTTAATTCTGGAAGCCGATACAGTCCAAATATGTTTTTAATTTCCATCCACATTTAATAATAAAGCTTAAGATCTAAGTTTTCATGTATGTATGAGAGGTTATGAGCAGAGATTGCAGTCTAACCTACTGTAAATTGCGTTTCTGCAGTAGATATTTCTCTTTGCCTGTCGATATTGACAGGTTGTAGCAAATGATGTTACGTGAGGAACTTTGCAACGCAAACTGTGGCTGTTAGTGAAAAGCCTGCTTATTCTTTCTCTAACCATACTGTAGTGGAGCGTTCTTCTTCAAAATTCAAGTAGCAGTACCACTAAACCTATTACAGGAGTATCACTAATTTTAGTCCATCAAATCTTCTCTAATATTCATAATTTCATTTTCATAAGTTCTTATTTATCTTGTTCTTCCTGCATTTTGCCTTGTTTTAAGGAAGAGTGGACTTTAAGGTATACACTCAATGAACGTTTGCAGTAATATCTCTAAGTGTACACTCACATTGGCGAGAATACCTACTTATTTGCTAATAATGGTGGATTTCTCTATATTTCGTTGGACTCGATACTGAATATTTTGCCATAAACGCAACATAAAACATGCTTGGTTGAAATACATAGATGTTATTTGATAAATTTATTTTGTTCATATTTTTCTAAGCTTTAGTCGTTTCGAAACGAAATCCCAAAAAATAATCATCGGTGTTACGCACATGAAAGGAGAATTTCTTGGCATATGGCAACCCTAAGTCTCGTTTAGAAATTACATGAAAATTAACTTAACATAATGATTTTATGTTTCATTTTATAGTTCAGCTTTGTTTAAATCATCTCAGTCTACAAAGAACAAGATGCTTTTGATCATAAATATTAACAGCGCTGAAGTTATCTGATATTTATGCTTTAAGGGCAAGGATAAGTCCCTAAATATCGTATTTCTTCCTAGCAGAGATTCAAACTCGAAAGCGTTCACCTATGTGGTTAACTGTTTTTAATGTCCGCCTAGTAATTAGAAACCCAAGTTCCTATTTTATAACAGCACGGGTTACCAGAATACGGTTTATTGCTAGGGGTTTTGCATAAGATAAAGGAAAAGAAGATTGATATTCAAGAGCTCTTTGGACCACGGGCATATTTGAACACTCATTATCTTCGCAGATTTTAATACAACAAGGTCCCTGGGTTTGCCAAGGAGATATGCTACCAATAATTGCGGTGAAGATAGATCACAATTCTTATCCTGAATGTTGTATATTCTATTTTGAATTTGTTAGTTGTATTTATAAACAGCAATCATGATGTTATAAATGCTATTACGTATAAAACCGTTTGTAATTACTCCCCATTCCTGTGTTCCTCCTGCTTTAGCGGGAACGTTTAGTTCCTCTAGTCCTTTATATACACTTCGAGTTATATAAGAGCACGTGGAAGATGTTTAGCTATGGAGGTGTGTCTTGGGCACTCAGTTATTTTAAATAGCTTCTTGAAATGACATACGGTTGTAAATTATCAAATTCTAACAATTCTACATCGAGTCTCAAGCTAGTGACGAAGAAGCTTTTCAGCTTGTCAGAAATTGTTGACACAAAGCAGCTTAGAAATCGGTTTCCACAGAATGCTGATATTAGTTGCAGATACTCAGTATCATGGAGATAGGCCGCGCCGTGGCCTAGTGGTTAGACCGCTTGGCTCTCACCAAGGCGGCCCGGGTTCGATCCCACGCAACCGCAAAGTGAGATTTGTGGTGGACAACACGGCGCTGGGGCGGATTTTCTCCGGGATCTCCGGTTTCCCCCGCCATCTCATTCCACCTGTGCTCCTTCTTCATCTCATATATCATCAGTGTCATTGCCTGCGGTGCCGTATGTAGTAAAAGCGGGCGTTAAACACTACACATTTCATATCATGGAGATAAGCTAACTTCATGCAGGCCATCCTCTGGAAGTACTTCGCAATATGCCACAATCGCTGTCATCCACGTTACCAGAGTAGCGTAATGTCATCAGCTCCAGCCTGAACTTTCATATGTATGTGCATTTGTTCAAGTGGCCAGAGAAGGTTCTGAGAAGCGATGAAACAATAAACATCTTGAACATTGAAAGGGATTCAATCAGTTAGTCTGCCCCCCCCCCCCCAGCTCCTTTCTTATCAGTCCTTAGTAAGCAATCTTTACCCTAAGCGGTACCTCCTGTGTAGCATCAAGGCTTAAGGAATCCAGATCTGTACAATACACGAAAGAGTGTATAAATTGTGATCTAAATTATCTTAGATTATATCCGTGGAGTCTTTACAGCAGTTTGGGTGTACAAAGAAGTGATGAACTCACTCCATGGAGTCGATAACAAGCGTAACAGTTCCTCTAGTAAACAAACATTATTTTTCATTTCTGGAAACCTTCTGTCATTTATCTCAAGCAGAATTTTTAGATAATGAAGCATCGGATGGTAAAATTTAACTTTGGTGAGATGGAACCTCTGAAGGCACACACACATAATTAAATTAAGACGATCAAGAACAGCCGAGAACAGATAACCAGTAGTTAGAAAATTTATTTTAAACAGTGTAGAAAATGATAACAGGACCGAAAGTGACTATCTCGATGAAATAAAATATGCTCCAATCGCACGCTTCCTCTACCCACTATAGTGAATTTTCAGACACGTATTTTCATCAGTTATTGCAGTAGTTCATTTTGATACTTATTTCACATTAGTGCAGATAAACCTTTACAGAAATAGCTTCATTACGGAGTTTTTGTAATCTAAAAGATGAAGGGGCAATTAAACACTTAAAAAGCCGATCGCTACTTTCTGGATATGAATTTCCATTCTTTATATTGCATCAGGAAAATATGAAAATGGTGTTTGGTAATCACAAGTAATGCATAATTACTAAGAAATGGAAAGAAATAACAACTACTGTCTTCTATTATCTTAGAAATCTATCTATAGATTACTGGGGCAAGGCCTCCAACCCGTCTGCTGACCCCACGCCCACATGCATAAGGCAGAGATCGGCGATCATCCAGGCGATAAGGGGAGGAGATGTGGTCAGCATCTCGGCAACCCCAAACGGAAATTTGGCTTGCTAATTCATGGTTCGCTACTTAGCGTAGCTCCTCACTTTGTTCACGATGCTGACAAGGGCACCGGTCCTATACCCAGGACATAAAATCCGCACCCCTTAGGGGTGGGATACCTCCAGAAGAAAGGGGATGAAATAATGGAATTACAGGAAACTACAGACCGCAGTTAGATAGGACAACGGAATGGATGGAAGTACCTAATATTTCAGATTCGAAGACCTGTCTTCCACCCTTAATAGCGCCTCACCTCACTCTCTGCTACCCCCTCTTCTCTAATTCATGGAGGGTGCCATGTCAGCGCCATAGGCACAAGAGATTACAGAGGTTCAGGCTACCAAGTCTGCCCCTTCCCAAACCTTATCACAGAGTTATATGTAACACCAATAAGGTGTTCCAGAGGTAAATGACCACCGAAATTACCACTGCAGTTAAAAGTGGGATATAAATGGAACAAAATAGAAAAAGAAATAGTATCATATATGCATCGCAAACAAAAATTTCTTAATCCTCAGCTGCTAGTCCTAAACTGTTAGGCCTGCTTTTTGGTGTATCTTACGGAAACCATAAGTATAAATATGATAACATATTAAATTTGCCAGATATATATGTTGAAGTATTTGCTCTAATATGTCGTCCATCTATCAAAAAGAGCCATTACTGCAGCAGATAACCTTCCCAGTCATTTGTTTTTTAAACATTAAAGGAATTAAAAGAACGTGACTTCTGTTTAGCATGGTGTATTATAAATGGATGGGAATTCTGTTTGAGTTGTAAATCTGCAAGTTTATAAAGCGCATATTAGTGGAATGCCGAGGATTACTAAACGTGATGGATATTCTCTTGCACGTCTCTTCTAAAAGGAATATGTCAACATCCCACACGTTGTAAAATGGGATTCTATTGACGGTTGACCACGTAATAAGTCCAGACTCTTTCTTTGTTCACTTAACCTGTACGGCGGCCTTAATGCATAACTAATAAGGGTTTCAACTATACCATCTATTCATAAAGAAACTACGTATAGTCTTTAAATAGCTTAATTCCACCACGCTGTCTGCCACTTTTAACCTCACTCTTTAATGCTTTCAAACAAAGGTCCCATTTCAGTGAAATTCTCAGTACAAACATTCCTTTACACTACACAATAAACGGTCTGCGCATACATATAACATGTTAATACAAGTATGCTAAAGTTTAATATTTCTCATTTTTTAAAGTTATGGTCCAATGTATTCGTCAATTACTTTCGAATCTTTACAATATATTTCTGATTCAAGCGTTATCTAGTTTAATTAATTTATGCCAATGAAATTAAAGAATTATTTACCCCTTACCATTCAATTATATTATCTCTACTACGTATCCACCTATATTAGGCAGAGAAAGCACCGTATTCGATTTGAGAATTCTATACAAGGATTCCGTTAGAAATTTTGAGTCAAAAACTATTTTTAGAAAATTTCTGCGTATGTGCTGCATTTAAGTAGCATAACGAAAACCAAACCCCCCAGGAATGCGAGACTGAATATTTAACTTGGACATTTTATAAATATTCTCAAGAAAATCTCCACCTCAAACTGCATATTACGAGGGCTGTTCAATAAAGAATGATCATAATTTTTTACGGTCATACTTTTTCGCACTAAAATTCAAACTTATTATATTCTGTTAGCTTAATGTCAAACAAACACGCCGTAGTAGTTTCATTGTTGGTATTCCTGGTTGCCGCCTTTGAGAACCAGGCAAGTTCACGCATGTTCAGTATCGACTACCGCTGCAATGGAGGTAACATGCAGTTAAATTTGATATTAGAGGAAGAACCGCAGTTTATTTCAACCATAAATACTGCTGATGAAACTTGGCTACAGCATTTTGATCCTGAGAGCAAACAGCAAAGCCCATTGTGGAAATCTCCTTCATCACCAACCCCCAGAAAAGCAAAAGTGGTTGTTTCTGCTGGAAAAGTTACGGTCATCTCAGTTTTTGATATTCATGGAATGGTTTATCAGCATGTTGTACCTGCACACACATCAGTAACTGGACAATACGACAGGGATGTTCTAAAAACATTGCAAGTCCATATCAGGTGCAAAAGACCACATTTCCATGAAGTAGGCTGGATGCTGCGCCACGATAATGAGTGGCCGCATATTGTCAATGTTGTTGCTTAATATCTTGCAAAAAATCAACGTGAAGTGCATCCTTCGCCTCCCTATAGTTCGGATTTAGCCCCATATTACTTTTTTCTATTCCGCAACTTGAAGAAACGCCTTCGTGGGAGGCATTATCCATCATCAGAAGCAGTGGTGAAGGCTGCGGAGGCGATTTTGAAGGATCTCTCAAAAAGTGTTTTCCACAATGCCTTTGAAGACTAGCAGAAACGCTGTGGCAAGTGCATCGCACTCAGAGGAGACTATTTTGAGAAGGACCATCAAAATTATGAGGATGAGTTACGTTGTCAAAAAAAATTGTGATCATTCTTTTTTGAGCTGCCCTGGTATATTGAACATTTTTCGGATACTTTCCGTCCCTTCATAAGTTTCTGTAGCGATTTTGATTACCATTCAATGCTTAAGATGTTTACAACAAAGTGAAACCTCTATTCTTATGCTTTTAAGAATAGCCTTTGAAGTTTAATTCTTTAGGAAGAAATGTTAATTTTGCATTTGTGGTAAACATTAAGATATACTAAGACTAAAATATGTACTAAGACTAAAATATGGATCTTTTCCTCCATAGGTGATCTTTTCCCCTGTAGGTGATATCGTAAGATGAATGAATAAAACGGGTGAAATTATGCTGAAATGACACCGAGATCCATAGATCTTATCGTTGTCGGAAACGTGTCTTTGCACAATAAGGAAAAATCACGGGTAAACCTTCTCTCTAGCTCACCGTGACCGATATTCGAAATCGAGCCCCTTAAATGTGTGGCAGACACCTTACCCTTACACTGTAGAAACAGACGTAGATGCTAAGTCATGGAATTCATTTAAATAGCTTTTTGTAACGTCAGCCATTTTCCAATATCCATTATTACTCTTTACAAATGTTCAACTTTAATTGTGTAACTCCTAGAGATGCTCCTTTATTTCCCGGCATTGAACTGAAAGGGTCTGGAATTTTATGGTTGGCATACAGTGTCAAATTACTAATATTCGACTGTTGCTATTCCCTTTGTGTATGTAACGAAATCTGTTATACCTACTGCTAAATGGCTTATCTTAATTTTTAACTGAAGTAGATAGAAAAGTAGAGGTTCATAAGAATAGTTTCTGCAAGTATTATAATAAAAGGACGAAACTCCCCAGAGAAAGTCATATGAATGTACAGATGTTTCATCTATATATGCTCAAGCATCTTAAAATAAAAGTATCGGGCAATTCGTGCCAAATTTCACTTATTTCCGTTACACAAGCAAACAGTTGTTATAAGAAATCGTCGGCGTCGTCGTCGTCGTTGTCAGCTCTTCATGTTTTAAGAAAATTCTCCTATTCCGGCCTCATACTATTTCCCATCTTTTTATTCGTCTTTCTATTGTTTTATAACCTATTGTTTTATTTGTAGGACTGTAATGGAATGCCAGTGTTACACATTCTTTGAAAATGGCTTTTCTATTTTTCTTTCAACAAAAATGTATGTAATTATTTCCTTATTTTTCCGTTTTTAATGTGATATTGCCTTGTACATCCTCTTTAATTTAGTATATAATGTGTAATGTTTTGCTCTGAAGAGTTCGTTCTATGAAAATCTATATTAAATGAAAGTATTTACACTGTCGTTCATAATACTACTACCGATATAGAGATTTTTGGATATGTATTTAGTGTTGTGTCTCTGAAATTAGATACCAGGTTGATATTACTATGCATTTTAAAGAGAACGGCGTTGAGAAATGATAAGGGTTTCGTTACATATCATAATAGTATGCTTTATACGATCAAAGTGGTTAAACCAAGGCCGACTGTCCCGTAAAGGTGTATGGAATTCTTAACACTTCTATTCGAAATTATAAATATCATTAAAGTTCACTAAATTACTTAAAAATAGCTATATCATGCAAAAAATTTGCAATGTATCATTGTAACACAATATGCAATGTGAAATGCCATGCATGTAGCTATTATAATCACATTTAATGGTAATATAAAATATTTAGTCTTTTGAACCTGTAAGACCAATCGTGTAATAGTGACAATTGTTTTAAATTTAGGTAATTATAAGGAAGGAGTAAAATGTAATAACTGACTTGTCACAATTCTTATTCCAGCTATCCTAATTCTTGAATGCAATGCTTATATGTAGAGCCAGAATTTGCAAAGCTAATCCTAAACTAACTTACGTTTTTTTAGGGGGAAGCCTGACGTTGCAGAGATTCCACCATCTAGTATTTAGTGTATGTGTCTTAGTGTTACCTATTACAAACAGTTAGCAAAGCAGCCAATAAAGAAGTATAGTTATCATGCAGAAATACACAAATATGTATTTTATAATTTGTTTTTATCTTTGTAATGATCTATTGTTTTTATTTATGGCGATGCTTAACACTTCATTAATATTCAGCTTTACGATATGCGTATGTATTCGGTGCATAAGTATTATGACGTACAAGAAATAGTGGGATATTATTACTAATTCCCATTTTTAATAAGTTCACGTTGAAGGATTTAGTTATTTTGTTTTATTATTTTCAGTAATATTCTAATGTTTGCACCGTAATAAAAATAATCTTATGTGTCACATTCACATGTCTAATTCTACCCAATATCGCGAATTGTATGTAGCTTCTACAGACTATTCTTACTAAAGCTTATTTTTAACTTTTGAGATAAGCTGTCTTAGAAATAGAATTTACATTCCGTTTTAGGTGTAGTGAGAACCAAGGATAGCCAGGAGTTTTAAGGCAGGTCAGTAGATGCCTATTTTAAAATTCCATACTCTTTGCAAGACGTTACGGGAAACAACTGAATAGCGAGACCACTTTAAGGAAATGTCGGTTTTGAAAAATTCAAACTTCTAATGGATATTTCGGAAGTAACTGATACCACAGAATAAATTATTTAGAATAAATTGTGTGTTAAGGAGGTATCTGCTTTTGTGTAATTATTTTCTTCTAATTCTTAGAGTTTACTCGTTAGAAGAAATGAATATTTCCGAATGAAGAATCCAAGACTGGTCCCATAGAAGTCATAATACATTTTATATATCTTGTAAAGGTCTCAAATGTTGCTGTAATAAACATTTCTGGAGTCATTTATCAGAAAGAAGGATATCTCGAACACTTTTCAATGCCAAGGGAAGTTTGGAGCGCGGGGGTAATCTTGTATAAGTAGTACCTCTTGAATACAATGAACGTAAATGCCAAATCTACTATTCATTGCAACTTATGTTCTTCAGTTACTTTATTTGTATATGTATGCATGCTGTATACAAAGAACTTCTTAAAAGGATTTCACAGGATTCAGTGGCTGAAAACATATATTTTCAATAAAATGTGACACCAAATTTTTGGTGGAATACTACAGGTACTTCCTCCTTTTGCTATAAGACAGTTGTAAAGAAAAGTTAAAATGCAATGAGACAGATTAATATAGCTTAGTAAAATAATCCTTTATATTGATTTTGTAAGGCTGCCGCATTTTTATTAAGAACATATTCAATAGCGGCAGAAAAGTGAAAGGAGATGCAAAGGAGACAAAACGTGGAATGGCAGCGAAAATCTCGGATTCATCACCCGTAAGGTTGGCAATTCTGTTCCCTACCACCAAAGCGCTCGCTCGCCTCACTGTTGCTATGGGGACTGTGAAAATGGGAGAAGCATCACTGATCCAAGACGTACTAGGCGTGTTAATCAGCGGTACCTTCAGCAAAGTGAGATATAAACCAGAAGCCTTTCGCCGAATTGTGGCGGAAAGCAAAAGAGCGAATCGTAGAGATCAGCAAAAGGGAAGGGGCTTTTGGGGGAGTGTCGGTTTAGCACTGAAGAAAACACGCAGCCAGTCGCACGTGTAAATTCACAGTTGTCATTAAAGGAAGTTCATGGTTGATGTTTTCAAGATAAAATGGCGCATGAGAACGGTATCAAAACATACCTCAGAAATCCAACGTATAATGATTAGAGCTCGGCAAAATAGACAGGCAAATATGCGCTATAAATTCAAAGTAGACACAAACATTGGCACTATCAATAATGTTAGTTATTGCTACAGGCACCATTATTTATTATTCACCATATGTCGATAAGATAGAACAGTATTAAGGTGTTAAACAACTGTATAACGCACATTAAATTTACCATGTTTCAAGAATTATTTTTCAAATTTGTACTACAGTATTCAATTATAAACCAAGACACTTCTTTTCCTATCTAGAATATTTTCTGTTTACCTCTACAATTAAAAATTAAAAATATACAGGGAGTCATTTTCTGTTCTAAAAATAAAAAATGTTAAGGGATTCATTGGTTTGTATCCCATTAACAAATGTGTACATTTGAAAACTCAGACTACAGCTTACATTGAACTTATACTTTTGTTTAAAGAAAAAATTTCACAACCAATTGTTCATTACATGGTCCCAACATAGTTTGTTCTTTCTTCAAAAGTTTGTGACTGAGTTTGCGTTCTACATAAAATTTCAAGGTACAGGAAACAGTTTCGATAATGAATCTACAGCTAATTGTTCCTACACTAGCAATTGTTCTTACATTTTAAGTCTTACTATAAATAATTTGTTCACTTCTGAGGTTATGTAACCTTTAAAAAGCTGCATCTGGTTTTGTAATAGTTTTCTTTCTAGGATCAAAATATTTCAAAGTAAATATGCCTTCACCAATTTTCGTACGCCAGATTTCAGAGTGCAAACTTCAAATTAACCTAGAGATCAAAGGTCCTATTAAGGCCTGTTCCTCAACCACAAATCTCGAGACCCATTTCGACATCTGAAGCCTCATATAATTTTCCTATCGGGGTTTATTTACTCCATGCATTAAATAAATTGAGCGTTTTACCTTAACAAGTCATATGTATGTGCGTTCGATAAAAGCAAAGAGCATCATGAGATCAAAGATGAAAGCAAACGCATTCCAAATAAATGGCCATCCACGAGACTGTAAGCGCAAGCAGGAGTTAGCGATTTATTATTAGGTTTTCCCAAATCAGCACAGGTGAACTAACTGCTCACATACGATTAAGAGCCCGGGGCTGAACCATTTATAATGTGTGTTCAGCATTGCCAAATGCACAGTCTGTCGTTTTTCGCGGACATCAGAATTTTGAGGAAAAAAGGGCTAGAATTCAGATGTTTTAATCAATGAAATTATGATGATTGCCTCAAAATAACTGTTTGCACGCTCTTGCCTCAGGCAAGCCAATTACGAACGCACGTATCATTTGCATTGTCAATAGAGTTCAATACAAGACCGGTGTTGCACGATTCACAGGCATGACATGGGAAATGCCCATGCCGCCAGGAACAATGATAAACAATTGGAACTCTGTCGAAATTTTTCGGGGCAAAATAAAAATGAGAAGCATGGTACAATATTCGCTCAATTTATTGCATATGGTTTAACATTTTTAAGTAATGGCCTAAGAGCGGTAGTCCAATGAGCATACTAAAAAACTTGATTCATTACTGAACTATAAAAGTCGTTTTTAGCAAAAGTTAAAATGTTCCCTGAATCACTTGAGGATTTAGTTTCTGGAATTTCTCATATACCCATCGGCCTATATGATGGAAGTTGGAAAAATCAGCTACTGAAATGTGTCAATGAGTAGAACAAGCGCCATAACGAACCAGTCGTGGCACCACTATTTCTATGTCTTCATCATCCATACAGTAATACATAATTGATTTAATACAATATTTTAATACCTATTTAAACACCTTTCTGCTAAATATGGCAGCTCTAACCAATTGGAGTGATTTTATGCAGTGTGATATGGATGGAGATTAAAACTGATAAAACTTTTCAACAAAACTAAATCTTCATTACGTTCCTGTAATTAGGTAGTAACTTTCCAGTTTCATAGCTTTGCTTATTATCAATAACTGATAAAAAGAGATTCCCTTATATAACTTTTGAAATGGTCCACTGGATTCTATGCTTATAAACCTTTAGAATTTCAAAACTGGTTTTCTGCATTTTGCCCTTTTCCTTGTTTTTGAATCCCAAAAATGTCCCATAGAGTGCAAATTTTACTTAGTTATTTTTCAAATATTAAAGAAGAAACTATTAGCATATATAAATAATTATTTATAATGTCCATTTTTATCGACATGCTAATAACCACTATCAGTGAAATAGCTAGGAGTACTATGATTTCGAAGCTTTTTTTCAACAACTAAGCGACTAACCATAGCCAGTTTTTATATTTTTTAGATTTATATACAAAAATGTTAATTTAATTTGACACAAAATTGTATTTTCTCATCATATGAAGCACTTTTAATGTATGGATAAATAATGTATTAAACAGTTAATAATTAGAAACCTGCACAAATTCTTACAAAACTAAATGAATTACGCTTATGTTCCCTGCATATTCTTGTCCTTTATTGTGGACTTTTACGTGTGCGATTATTTTATGTTTTATTAAGTTTAGGCAAAACTTGAATATCTGATTTTTCATACCCATTTCTTCCGTCAACTGTTTGAAACATTTTACAGTCTATCTTCTTTTACTACAGCCAACCTGCCCACCTCGGTAGCGTGGTGGTAGCGTGTCTGCCTCACGTTCAGGAGGTCCTGAATTCGAAACTGGGTCATGTGAGTTACCTGGTTAAGGTTTTTCCGAAGTTTTCCCTTATCCTAAAATGACGAATGTCGGGTAACTCTAAGCTCTATGGACCCTGGGCTCATTTGAGCACCAGTATACCTAGTCCATTCATCGTCCGATATGACTTAACGTTGGAAGACATAAATTAAAAAAGGGCCAAGCAGCGAAAAACTACAGAAATGCATGTGTGAGGAACTTAAGTAATCGTTGGTCAAAATCTTGCCAGTTTCCAAACATCATGGATTATGTTTCTGAGAGGAGGGACTAAACCGACTGTTGTATTCAACCACTTTGTAGTTGCGGAAAGAAATCCCTAAAGGGAGATGCATAACGAAGAGCATCAACCACTTGTATTTCGTCAGTGCATTTATCAACTACGAGAAAATATGTACCGAAAACTAAGTGAAGCAAAATAAGGTTCTGTAGATGATAGTGTATTCCATCAGATTTATAGCTTATTTTTTCTTTGATATTTATTCCAGACACCAATTACGACACTGGCATCGCACTGGGCAATTGGAACCTAACCGCTCAGTACACATGGGAAATTTCACTTGAAGCTCAAACACGTTTAGCAGCTGAGCAAGCTGCACTTTCCAAATTGGAGACAAGCCCGTTAACCGGGGTTCGTATGGCTTAGAATGAATGTTTCAGAATGACAAAAATAACAAACAGAAGTATTTGGGAGTGTACCTCCTCTGTTAGGATAAATAGGGGCTGAATATTTTGGAGAAAATGTATAATTACAGCCAAGACTAGTGAAGAAGAACTAAACCGATCACGTTACCTCAGGCATGGCTCAATGTCGGAAATAATCTTCCTTCGGTAGGGAAGTAAAGCTAGTGAGTAGTAGTAAATTTACAGTAAATTTACAGCACGTAAAAGAACTTCAAGATTGATAAAGAGGCCTCTGAGCAAATTTAAAAAATATTTTACTCCCAATATGGAATAGAACGTTAAGACCTATAGCAGGTAATGAGCGTTCATAAATAAAAACCCAAACTCAAATACGGGATAAGGCTATCTGTTTCTCACAACTAACACCTTCAAGTGAATGCCAGCCTGAACGAAAGTGACCGAAGTTCTGCAACAGCCGTAGTTAATCAGGATTTTATCACAATGGTTTAACACATAATCTGGAAGGCGAATGGCAAGATGATCACTGCTGATTCACAGTAAAAGATAATTTCTGAATATAATGAGAGCTCTGGTTGCAGAGAAGGGGTGAAAACAAAACACATTCTTTGTGATTTTTTTTCCTTGTTCCATATCGGCGGCCGTTCTCCTTTGGAACATACTGAAGGTGTTAACTCGTTATCTTTGGTTTTTAATCATTATACCACGCACACATTCACTCACTCATTCATACTTCCAGACTCTGGGGAAGATGGGGAATTATCTTGGTCGGAGAAAAATTCCCAGCCCCACCGCCAGGAATCGAATCCGGGACCCCTAGCACGGCAGGGAGGTGCTCTACCGACTGAGCTACGAGACAAGCCTATAGATTTTTGTTTTACTATCGAGAGCCACTTATCGTGTGTATATACAAGGGTATAAATTATTTAACATACATTTTCATTAAGCATGTTCAGTAATTTGCTGTCTTTCGTGGTTCTATAGCGGTTTTGTTGTTATTTGGAGATTTATACTTAAACCACCACTTTATATTTTCGTTCTTCTATTGTTTTGCTTTAATCCCGTTCTTTGTTTAAAGGCTCGCTTTAGATATGTTCAAATGAAATCAACATGCTGATAGTTCATTCGTTAAGACGTCTGCCGTAATATCAGCAGAAGTTTATGAAAATATCTGTTCATTGTACTAGAACAATCTCTTCAAAGGGAGTATTTGCTTCTATCGACACCAGTGATGAAAACATATTGTAAGAAAAGCTAAAAGCAGCAAAAATTGAGATAAGTTCAAGGGCAATACATCACATGAAAGAAAATGGAAAAACTTTATTGGCATTCAAGAGGTTCCTTTAAGATTTCTGATAGGGCAAGGAGAATAAGGGTCGTGGAAGATGAGAATGTTGAGAGTTGTGGTCTGGCTGTATTATGAAACGAACACAATGACTTAATGAGCGCGACGGCACACAACAATGAGCCATCTGAGCTGCGCGTAGGGTGGAGAACTTGCTTTAGTTGGCTCCAAATTAGGCCAGAAATGGGACAAAACTGCAAGAGCATTTGTCTTAAGGATAAAAAAAATAAGAACTGAGAAAGAGGGAGACGTAAGATGATGAGGATGAAAATCTGGGGTACCAGTTCTTTAGACTAACAGAAAAAATGAGGACAGAGGGAAGCTTGTAGGGTCACAGAAAGATAGCGATGGAAGATAAAAATGAGAACCAGCAGCTGATGGGCAAAAGCTCAGAGCAAATTTTAGTACAGTTAGGCCTGATATTGAAAGTCAAAGTAACTGATACCGAAATGCAAGTTTTAATCTGAACCACATATCAGGCTGTTTTCCAAAATATTCCGTGGTATATGACGATTTATTACACAAAACCAACACTTTCCAGTTTATATTTGCTTCTGTTTTAATTATTTTATACAAAACATTTAAAAAAATCCAAGATCCATTCAATGCATATAGGGTACAAGATACACAACAAAGGGAGATACCTCGCGCATTCAGATCTACACAGACCTATTGCGGCTACCACCCTACAGGAGAAAGTAGTGAAGTGAGAATTTAGCAGGAAACCACGAGTTCGCAAGTAGACAGGCTACAGAGACGCGCGGAAGTCCCTAAAGGTGCTGAGAATTGCTCATCCTAACGCCAGGAGCGCCGCTCGGTACCGAAAATAGTACTTATAATGTCCAAGCACCTGCGCCATCTGTCCCGCACCACTATACACCATGAGCCTTAAAGCACAACTGAAAGTTAAGAAAATGGAGTGAACTGTAACTATGGTATGAAAGAAAACACTGCTTAAGTGCAACCACGAAAACACCAAGTCAGATTGTGCGGACGACGGAGATTGGAATCACAACCTCCCGAATTTGAGTCACACGATTGGGGTTTCAAAGCACAATTTTTGTAATACGGTATACAAATTTGAGTCTTATAGAGAATCTTATTTCCAATACAAGCTTCAGCAAAACACATATAAGGTTCCAGAAGGAAACCCAGAAGAATAAAAGTATTCTAAATACTAACACGTTGTTTTGATTTAGGATTTTTTTGTGAAAAAGTTACAATAATTATGCAAATGGTTATTTCGATTACCACGAAGCATAGAAAAAGAAACCTTTGTAAGAATAGTTTGCACAATCTATATAAAAGTTTATGATTGTGGGAGGAGAAAATTATATGTAGGCAAATTCTTCAACTGTTTTACCATGTTGATCTCTGCTTATTTAATTGGTTGACCACTTTCTACCTCATTTGCTAGTTTTATTTTACATTTCAATTTCTAATAATTTATTAAGTATTTTACGGAGAATAAATAGTCTACTTTTAAATGTTTGCATATATAATGTGCATTGTATTAAAAAATCAGATTTTTTAATTAATGAATTCTCTTCAAGATACTGTAGTACTATAACCCATATTCTAATTCCTGTTGTGATTTTCTGTGTTTTATTTCACGATGGCTACCAAAAATGATCTAGCTTACTTCCGACTAAGATACATGTAATAATAAAAATACACAAGACAAAAAGAGAGAACGAGTATTTAATTCTAAATTCTGTTTTATCTCTCTTTGAATTTTAGAGAGTATTCATAACGCGTATGTAATATTGAAGCAAAGCAGATGTACTCTGCATCCATATAAGCCCTCCTCGGTTGCGTGGTGTTAGCGCGTCTACCTCACGTTCAAGAGGTCCCGAGTTCGAATCTCGGTGAGGGTGAGTTACCTGGATCAGGTTTTTTACAGGGTTCTCCCTTATCCTGAAAAACGAATGTCGGATAGCTCTAAGCTCTATGGACCCTGGGCACCTTTGAGCATCATTTTACCCATTCCATTCATCGTCCAATATGACTTAGCGTTGGAGGACGTAAATTACACACACAAAATACTCTGCATCTTATGCAAACCCCACAATTTAAACGTGATCACTGTGGATTTAAGCTCACTGGGCTAAGTATCTGATATACATTTGAAGGAGAACATTTTCCCTATCTTCTTAGGTTAGTAAATGAAAAATATTAAACGTGTTGAGCGTGAGCCTTTAGTGCTTCACGGTAGCTCTCAAGTGAAGTTTTAGAGAGAAATTTCCCATATTTAGTGTTACCTTTTCCCAATTCGTGGAAATTCAAATTCTCAGCTCGTTGATCTCGTGTTTGCTTTAGAAGGACGTTAGTCACAGAACCATGAGCTGTTTATACCGGATGCCAACAAATTAATACAAACTGAATTCTCTGTCATGCTATTTTAAAATGCATTTTCGCATTCCGCGCTCTGAACGCGCGGTCTGGTCGCGGCGACGGACGGGCATAGAAACAGCGAAGAGAAAGTCTTGGGGAGTGGGCTATATTATGGGACCTAAGTTTAACCTCATTTGCATTGCAAATTCAACAACAAAATTAGAGTCGGTGACTGTGAACTATGAAGGAACATTTTACGCGAGTGCGTGCTTCAAGTACAGAAAAGGGCAGCCGCACCACCACTCGCATGCCTATTCGAATCTCCTTCCTTTCTCCCATCCAAAAACAAAGAAATGCCGCTGCAAAGAATGAAAATGCGAAAAGAAGAATTTTAGCAAAGGAGAATATAAATTAAGGTAATAAAACCCATGCATATGCAAGGAATCACTAAACCGTGCAGCCGTCACTTAATGCATTACCTACACATTGGAAGAAGTTCATGTTCTTTAACCCTCTGAAATTGATGAAAATGGAGGGTAATGGCTGAAATTTTCTTAATATTAGGACAAAATAGAAGTTAAATATTAATAATAGATATAGGAGAAATGCACAATTTATACTTCCACCTTATTTGTTAACTGGAATCCTTAACAAAGCAGAAAGCAAATTTAAGAAATAATATCGACAATTACAGACAAGATAATAAATAACAGTTCTTTATCGTGTAATTCATATAAATATTCAGACTGCCTACCTATAGTGAGATCCATATAAACCTGAACAAGTTCAATAAGCCCACGTGCAACTTGGGAGTATTATAATACACAGTTGGGAGATTACATTACACTATTTACATTTCAGAGAAAATGTTGGAAGTGCCACCAGCATCTATACATGTTTACAATAGTATCACGATATTCTCTGAAGTTTTAAGGAGAGCATCCTCACCAATGTTACTTATTTCGGTTCGAATGAATTCCTTGAGAACATCAATTGACTGTGGCCAATTCTTGTACACTCTATTTTTAGACACCCCAACAAGAAAAACTGCGGTGAGGTTAGGTCAGAGGATCTGGGAGCCCACAGACCTTTCGAGAGCACTCAATTATCAAAGAAACTGGTTACAAGTTCCATGGTGTCAGATGTATGGCACGTTGCTCCATCTTGTTGTAAATAACCTTCTCTCAAGTTGATATCATTCAACTGCTCCACAAATGTGTTGAATATACCAATATAAACTTCAGTGTTTAAGACATTTAAGACTGCCAGCTACCAACAATTGACAGTGTTGTCAATTCTCTCAGAGCCACTGAGACCATTAAAACACATTCTACGTTCTACGAGCTTTCAAAGGGAAATTATGGCCTATTAAAATGGATAAGTATTGAATATTTAAGTATCTCAGAGGCCATAAACTGGGAGGTAGTTCAAGTTTAAGCAAGGGTCTCGCTGCCATACAGTGAAAAGTAGGCAAGCAGACTTGGAGGGTTGACTGATAAAGCCGGATGAAGTTATATCTCGAATTAAGTGTTTCAATTTATGGTATGAGCAATCTACTGAATGTTTAGTATATTGTGCTTGCTCTTATTTTGCTCTTATTAATGAAACTGTACATTTACTTAAATAAAACATACGTCTACGTATATTAACTATACGTAGAAAGTCCAATGATTATTGGAGTATTGAAATGATGATGCATAGCACTTCGCTTTTAAAGTTTAGTCATAATTGCGTATGTATGACACGCAAATATGTAATTTTCTTCTGAATTTTGTGTGACACTATGAGGCAATTTTGATGTTTATAAACATTTAAAGATGCATAGCACTCGTGTATACATACTTAATCATGACGAAAGCGCAGTGCTCCCAGAATTATGATTATACTTATGCAATTCAAAAATTAGTGGCAACTTGTGAATAATCAACTAATAAAACATTTTTGTAGCAGTCGGTATTATTACAGTGCTTAGAGGCAATCTTCTCCATCGCGAAGAACTCACCTCCACACATCAGGGAGCTGACGGATGCCCTCCACAGCGTCTTGTTGTCCTAATATTCCAACAGAGTGCTCTACTGCTGCTATAATTGCCTCTTTGGTTCTAAAGCGAATTGCTCCAAGTGGTAAATTTGTTTTCGCAGAATGATCGAAATCACATGGACTCATATCTGGGGAGAATGGAGGATGCTCCAGAATTCCCAGTTCCATCTGTGAAGTAAATTAACAATAGAGGCAGACGTGTGAGAGCGAGCACCAAGTAGCACAATAGGATGAGAGTTCAGGAGTTTTGGACCTTTACGACGCATAGCTGGTCGTAAATGGTGTTTCATAAAGTGTCTGTATTATGCACCATTCACATGATTTCCTTAAGGAACTGAATGAGTAATCATAACACCGTCAAAATCATAAGCAGCAATGAATATGACTTTAAGTGGATCCAGCTGTTATCGATACCTTTTTGGTCGTGGTGAATCAAAGTGCCTCCGCTCATTTGATTGGCCCTAATTTTGGTTGGTAGCATAGAATCCAGGTTTCCTCTAATGTTATGATACTCGAAGAAAACACTCGCCTTCAAGATCATAGCGTTCTATGTGTAATCTCGCTGTTTCCATCCTCTGCCACATTGTTTCCTCTGTAAGATTGTGTGGACCACGGGAGCGCAGATTTTCCTCATCTTTAACTTCTTAAGTATGGGGAGAATCGTACCAGGAGCAACCCCAACTTCCCTTGCAAGTTCCGTACAAGTCCAACAACAATGTTCTTCCAGGAGTGCTCCAATAGCATTCACATGGCCATCTTCACTTGCTGGCCGCGCCGTGGGCTCAGTGGTTAGACCGTTTGGCTCTCACCAAGACGGCCCGGGTTCGATCCCAGGCAACCGCGAAGTGAGATTAGTGGTGGACAACACGGCGCTGGGGCGGGTTTTCTCCGGGACCTCCGGTTTCCCCCGCCATCTCATTCCACCGTTGCTCCATCTTCATCTCATGTATCATCAGTGTCACCGCCTGCGGTGCCGTATGTAGCAAAAGCGGGCGTTAAACACTACACATTTCACATTTCTGCCATCTACACGTTTTTTATTAACGACTTTCCTTTCTCTACGAAATGCATTCGCTCACTTAGCCACAATACGATATGTTAACGTCTGTCTACTGCAAGCTTCTAATACTTCTGTTTGGCATTGTCGAGCTTTGATACCTCTTGCAACTTGAATTTTAATGAAGCATCTTCGTTCGTATTTACTAAACATATTTAAACACCAAATATAACAGCCCACAGCGAAACTTACTAACATGTCTTATTGAATAAAATTGTCTTCAAACTTACAGCTAACAAACATTAGATGCTCTTATTTTTCATTGTTACTGGCTTACATGATTTACAGCTGATAGCGCCAAAGACAGGCAGTGTTGCCACTAATTTTTGAATGACTCATGTATGTTTTAATTAAAACTAATTTTCCATCCTATATGGATTACGACATTAGCTCAGCTGATAAGCAGGAATAGTTCCCATGCGAGTCTGAGAAAGCGAATACCTAGGAAGTACACCACGGAGTAAAGTGGACTCTAAAATGTCTGTTCATATTCTATACAGTTAAGTAGCTTGTTTTTTCTTCTATTTTTATGCTAGGAGTAATGTTTTTGAACATTTCACCCGCTGGAATGCGGGTGGAAGGAACTCAGGTCTCCTGGCACTAGCCGGTTTCTCTGACCGTCGCTATCACGGCTGAAGCAATTAAAGGGGTGTTTATGCGTTGTACATGTTATTCTGTGGGAAACCAAAGGATTTGGTATAGCCTGCATGCCTTGGTAGAACCAAACAACATTACAGCCATATAAATTGAACTACTACAGGAGAACTTTGACGTCCTTGTATTTGTGTCTTAAGATCTGAACTTACAGCTCACACTTCATAAATGTCTTTTGGTAATTGTAATGAGCATGAGAAATGTTTGCCCTTGAATAAAAGGACAATATGTAATCTGCTGGCAAACAACGTGCTTTCAGCAGTAATACACAATGTCCGCACTCTTATTCGTAGAATACGTTTTCAACTATAAACCAAAACTCGTAGCTAGTAGTTTATAATAATGGAAGGATGTAATGTATTAAGTAAAAATAAACACTTTAGGAAAATATTTAAAATTGATTAAGACAGTGTTAGGAGGCATTAAAACAAATTTTTAAAATGACAAATAATTCTTAGCCATTTTTGAAAAAAAAAAAAAAAAACACTTTGGTTTGTGTACATAACAGTGAGTGGGCATTAAAAGAAATGTCTAAAGCGCTAAAGTCAAATGTTATTTTAAAGCTCTTTTTATAAACCAGTGGTTCTTGTCATTGCAGTATTGGAAGCTGATGTTCCCATCATACGGAAGATAGAAATCCAGGATAAACTGCTCCCTTTTTCACTGAGAAATCTAAACCTCGTATAACTTTGTTCAGCAATATCATTACAACTTTGAAGTAATAAGGTTGTTACTTTGCCTTACTCCCGTTACGATGCATGATATCGATTAAATTTTCTCATTTGAAGAAAATGAAAATTGTTAGTGTTCTACGACCTAGTTCGATCGCATTTCTTTGACAGATATATTTTTCAGAAAAGTGTTACTCCTGAACCTAATATATCAGCAAAGATGTGTTTAACACTCAGTTTGAGTTTCGTTCCAAGCATTCGTGAACGCACAATAATTTGGGTTAGCACATAAACAGGCAGATGTCCTAAAATTAAAGAGATGAGCTCTCGCAGGATAACAGTTACAAGTTCTCCAAGAATTTCATCACCGGGAGTTGGTTGCCATGATAAACTGACGCCGCAAAGCTTCCTACCCTAGATCTCGTCTTCCCATTTAGCATCATGCCTGAGGCATGGCAGAAGGAGCACAACCTCCAAGTGGCGTTTTTGCAGCTTACAATGAGCAAGTGATGACAGTTAACCATGCTAAGTTCTACATTGTTTTCTGGAAGATAATGAAACATATGAAGCTGCACATTCATTGCTACTGGTGTATCCTAGTAACTCCGGAGAGGGTGTTTGCATCCTTACTTAAAAATAATAATAATGATAATAATAACGATAATGACAATAACAACAATAATAATGATAATAATAATGATAATGATGATGACGATGATAATTATAATGATGATAATAACGATGATAACAATAATGATCATCACCATCACCATCACCATCACCATCACCATCACCATCGCCATCGCCGCCGCCGCCGCCGCCGCCACCACCACCACCACCACCACCATCATCATCATCATCATCATCATCATCATCATCATCATCATCATCATCATCATCATCATCATCATCATCATCATCATCATCATCATCATCATCATCATCATCATCATCATCATCATCATCATCATCATAATAATAATAATAATAAAAAGGTTACGAAGCGAGAGGTTAGTCTTAATTAAAGTCTGATGAAACATAAACTACGATAGTGATAGCAGTATTTACATAAAGTTGGTATGGGGTCTTTATAGAGAATCTGGTTATTTTACTGCAAGGGTATTTTTATTAAAAGCAGAACTTTTAATTTCGCTTGTAGCACTACATATACGGTTAATTTGTGTGATGATAAAGCATACATTGGGGCATTAAAAGTGTGTGATAAAGAACAGGATTATGCAGCGTTTGGAATATACATAAAAGAACATCATGCAGGATCTGTTTCACTTCAAAACCCTCGAATCAAGCCAAGTCTTTACATCAGAGTAACAGAAAAAGTGTAAGCGAAATGGGAATTACGTGCATTTATATTTTCAAAGCAGAATTCACTGATTAAACGCACGCTATCCGTGTATAAAATATGGATCAGAGAAATAAGGGGAGGCAGAATAATACATTACATTGATCGTCCATGAAATACATATCCACATGCATTAAAGCCGCAGAGAGAAATTCGCTCTCTTATTCTCGGGTTTCTTTGACGCAATTCGTTTCCAATGCTGTAGAAGGTGTAAATGTGCAAATAATTAATGCATATGTATGAGATTCCGTCTCAAGTTGAGAAAGCCCTCTCTCTTTTTATTTTTATTTCTCCTTTTCTTTCTTTCTTTCTTTCTTTCTTTCTTTCTTTCTTTCTTTCTTTCTTTCTTTCTTTCTTTCTTTCTTTCTCTTTCTTTCTTTCCTTCTTCCTTTCTGTCTCTCTGGATGTGGTCTGGCTTTAAGTCTTCTGTTGCTTTGTTGCACGGCCTTAAGAGCACTTCTTGCATGCAGCTTTTTATATTTAGCATGCAACCTCATTTTAAAAACACAAGCGAGGAGTCAACGTGGCTGACCTGGACGTGCTGGGAATGCCACAAAAAGTAACACGAACAAACCACGACAATTTTCTGTTATATCTCTGTTGCCTGAGAGGAATCTGGTTACAGATTATCGCCTAAGCTTTTAAGTCGTACTATCATTGCATGCTGTGAAGTTAACGAAACTTGAAGTTTGCTACGGTTTAACTTCTCTCACTAATAGCTTTATTGGATCATCTGACAATAGCAGTAGAGGCGACTTCATTTCGCTGTCCAGCTTTGGGACACGACGACCTGTTGCATAGGTATTCCGCTACAAGTGACCGCGTTTGTTTCAGGGTCTGCACTCCCACTGAATTTTCTGCATCTTCTATGTATTAGATTATTGGGGACGATATCTTAGTTTATTCAAGCTCGTATTATATGCTAGTTTTACATAAACTCACTAAGTTTTAACTGGACAAATTAATTGAACAAATGACATTATTTAGTAAATATAGAACGTAAGGTACTTAGGAGTATATGCGGAACTGATTAAAAAGGCTAAGAATGTAGTTTTTCAACTATGTTTATTACTCTTTGTCAACATTTACATGCTCTTTTTTTTTCAAAGTAATTCCCTTCTACTTGATTGAACCCTTTTGTGTTGCACTAGGACCTATGATGCAGGGCATTTTTGTGAGGACCTTGAAAATAGCTACACTTTATATGAGCACTTTCTCAAATCGAATGTCCTGGAGATTTACCGTTTAATGATGGGTATAAAAGTTGTATAGTGCATGATGGGGCTATAAGGCGGATGTGCTACAAAGTTGATATTGAATTTAGACAAAAATTGCATGATTTGATTTGTGACGTGAGACTGTCAGCTGTCATGATATAGTATGATGAATTTCTGGTGGTTTCCTTGCAATTTACATGCTTAGTTTAGCCAACACTAACTGCTGCTGTAGCAGTAATGCAGGGAAAACTGCATGCTGTTAAATAATTCCATTCAAATAAACAAATGTAATCACCATCACCTCCCCTGCGGTTGGAAAAAGTTTCACCTATTTTGATGTTTGGCTTTGGATTATTGGAGATTTTCCTAAGTTTTAGAGGCTGTATGGTTTATAATAAAACAAAATGTTATTTCTTCATATTGCTCCTCTCGTATCACTTCCATTTTGTGCTATGCTGATGTAAGTAAATACAAAATACAACATTACTACCAAATTACCAATACGAGAATGCCATGGCCTATGGATGTTATACATACACCCTGCTCACTTCAAATATTCATATTACAAACAGGAAATATCAAGGTAGCTGCAGGAAAACCTCGGTCTCAGTCTCTCTAGATTTACCCTTGTATGTAATTCTCCAAAGAGGTTATTCAATATTCAGATACATATAAAAGCACATAATACCAGCTTAGTTTGTGTAAGTTTATTTCAGCAGCACAATGTAACATTTCGCATTTTATTTTGCATCGTAATTTACATTGAGAAGGTTAAGAGATGTTATCGAAATAAGTGACAGGGGATTAAATCACTACAGTATTTTGATAACTTCCCTTTTATTCGTAAGCGTCTATTTCGCTAAAACTTAGAACCGTTTTACGCAAATGGAAATTTTGCACCATAGTTACTATGTGGCATCAGCAGCTGAATATCTAGCTCCATTTTGCACCTTCTCTTTCTTAAAAATGTGTAGTGTTTAACGCCCGCTTTTCTACATACGGCACCGCAGGCGGTGACACTGATGATACATGAGATGAAGATGGAGCACCGGTGGAATGAGATGGCGGGGGAAACCGGAGGTCCCGGAGAAAACCCGCCCCAACGCCGTGTTGTCCACCACAAATCTCACTTTGCGGTCGCCTGGGATCGAACTCGGGCCGCCTTGGTGAGAGCCAAGCGGTCTAACCACTGAGCCACGGCGTGGCCTTCTCTTTCTTATTTGACGTTAAAGGGCTATGGGCATTATAGGTAATACAGTTTCATATGGTTTTCTATGGTATTTAAGTAAAAATAAGGTAGTATCTTTGTTAGTATCATTTAATAATTTTTTATTTCCTTTGGTATTTAAGTAAAAATAAGGTAGTATCTTTGTTAGTATCATTTAATAATTTTTGATTTCCTTTGGTATTTAAGTAAAAATAAGGTAGTGTCTTTGTTAGTATCATTTTATTAAGTTTTGGTTTTCTCTGGTGTTTAAATAAAAAGGTAGTATCTTTGTTAGTATCATTTATTAAATGTTTTAAAAATTTTATAGCGATTCCTTAAGGTGTTAAAGCATGGGCTATATTAACACACTAGTAATTCTTCGTTATACATATGGAATTTGCATATATGTACTTAGCTTTAGATAAGTTTAAACAATTCAATTCCTAGTGTTATATCTATCTAGTGGTTATAACCTTTCTTAGAAATATCCTGATGATGAGAGCGATGGAGGCTCCCGAAACATCTAATTCTAATCGTCTTTTCACCTGGCTTGTTTCCCGAGAATATCTTGAACATATACTTCGCCAGGAAATCTTCAGCTCTTATTTTACTCCTATTCCTTTATTGCTGCTCACTAAACATTAAACATCTATCTAAAAACACATTAAAGAACTCTCTTGACTTTAATACGTTAACGTCCCAGTAATGAAAATGTATCATCAGACATGATTTCGCCTATCCTCCCGACAAACGTATCTGTGTTTCATAGCTATCAAAGATATTTTCAGTTTTCACGAACCGATTCATTGTAGTGACGTAAATCTAGAAATGTCCCTTCTAACTGGTATAAGCTATTTATAATATGGTGTTCTGCAACTCACCATATCTCTCTACAAATATGTTTCATTACTTATATTATCCTTAGGCTACCTGCACACCAAAACAAAACCTACACCTTGCTACGAGTAACTTTTGTCCAAAGACCGACTCTACGATATAGGACATTGGTACTTGCGCGTCTCAATCTTTTTCTGCAAAATGTGCTTCTAAATATGTAAAAATTGTAAAATATGTGATGTGCAATTTGCTGTCGATGAGATGTTGAAGTAAAGCTCTGATCGCCCTTAGCTGTATGAAGCGAGAATATTTTTCTAATGATCTTGCCTCGAAATAAATTTCTCGGTGACTTTCCTTCCTAGCAGTTTCTTCTCTTTTAAAATACACTCAGTTTTAAAATAAACTTTCTCAATGTACCTATTGGGCACAAATTATTGTTAATCGGTCAGTGATATGGGTAACAATTAGTTTAACAAATAACAGTAACAAATTGTGCCGCAAGCTGTAAAAGTTTCTTTGTTTCTAAGTCCACGATATTTTCCAATAGGTTGAGACAACATGTCGTAAATAATTGGTACATTGACGCTTTCTTTCTTAAAATTTAGGCTCTAAATAAATTTTCAGCTCTTAGAAGAATTACATAACCAGATCTACTACCTGAATATCAGGTTTGGTTACGTCACATCAGTTATTATTGCTTATTCATTAATTACTTTTAGTCGCTTGAACTTGCGGCTCTAAAGGGATACAAACCAGAAATTAATACACTTACATTGTAAATTGTGCATTAGTAAGAGATGTTATCATTATTAGCATCAGTATTATTATCATTATTATTAGTTAGAAATATAATTTCAAGGGGATATAATTAATCCAAAGGTTATCATGAAAAACATTTTTCTTCCAAATTTTCCTTTCTTCTATGCATATATTTTAAAGTTCTCTACTACGAGTGTTATGATTTATACCTACCCTCTTTCATATGTTAAAATATCCAGAAGGGAATTTTGAGAACCTTCTACTTTTTTCCTCTTAAATTACTTATTTTCTTTACATTCACAATTATTTTCTTCCTTCACTCTGTTTCTTAAGCTCCGAACGTGAACCTACAATACTCCAGTACTTTTGTTTGTCGCTTTCGCGTTTTACAGTAGTTGTTGGAAAAGTTTATGAAAATTATATAAATCAACTTTGTCTCTAAAGTTTATTTCTCCTAACAAGAAGGCAAACCTTCACAATACGGATATGGATATTCTTATACTACGAGCATACAAAATTTCGTGACGGTAAGTATAACAACTTCATACAAAGAGGAATATAAAGACGTGTACCATGCTTAAAAGTATGAGCATAGGCCACGTCACTTTCTGTTTAAAGGTTGCACAGGTAAACTTCTCCCTTGCACCCTTATATAAGCATACAAGAGTACGTTCATTTAGCGGCTGGAAAGAAAGCACCAAAGTGTAGCAAGCGAGCAATAGGAAGGCAAAACAATCTTTTCCAGAATAAATGTAGTACACATTTCAATATTAACGCACTATAAACAAAATGAAGGCATTTCCCATGTCGCATGTATACACATCTTATATCTAGGGAGAGGAGGACTACACTTTACCTTCTGCACCAATGCAAATTTCACATACTAAATTATTCAGCCTCTCCCCCTTGACCTGCAAGCTACAATTAACCATGAATGTCGGTCCGTCCTTCCATCCGTACCACTGAAATGAGTGTTTCTGTCCCTTTTGGCCTATCGTCCCTTCTCCCTATCTCTCTCACCTTCTCCCTTTTCTGACTTGAGTGTTTTTGCCACGTTTTCATCTGCATACCAGATTAGACTGTGTTGCCCTTCTCGTGCTGTAGGAAAAGCCCTACAGTCTTCCTACCCCCGTCAGAGATGTACGTATGCTGGACCCCTAAGGTAGAAATAGCACTGTATCGTGAGCCCCTATGTCTACTTCCTTTCATCTACTTCATATGATTCCCCCCTCACAGCTAGAAGCATCTAAACCCTCAGCAAATCTTTTAAATTTCACTAGAAAACCATGCAAATTCAATAAATATATAGGGTGAATATATACCTGCCTACTACAATATTACTTTGTGAACTGTTCATTATTTAATTTGTTTGTCAACAAAGAGGGAAATTAATTGTTGTTTATGGAATAGACTCCGTAAAGTTTATAACTCTATAGCAATTCGACAATTCTCCATCGAATAGAGATATAGAACTTAACGCAGAGAGTTACTAAACATTTGAAAGCTTCATAAATGAAATGTCTAAGAACCGTGCTAGGTATAAAATTGATGGAACATAAGAAAGGAAACTACTGGACAGACACTTCATGTACAAATTATATTTAAATGCATTCAAAATCACTGAATAAAATGACATTTGGGAAAAGTGGAACAAAAGCAGCATCCCGAGAAGATCTTTCGACTGCTCTCCAAAGGGAGAGTAAAATTGGGTCTCGCAAGATTGCATTGGAACCACTCATTCGGAAGTAACTGGAACAGGTCTATCTGACCAAGCCCTGTGCTGCTGCTGATTATGATGACAGTTTATTTAGTGCAGGAGAGATTTTGCACAGTCTATAAATAATAATAGTTAATTTATCGCACTGCCTCTATAAAAGAAGTATCTTGCTCGGGAGGGCGATTTAAAACAGAAATATATTCTCAGAGAAAGCTACATAATAGAGAAAAACAGAAACATCGCGACAGTGAAACGCACATGTGAGGGAACCTCGAGATTTCATTAACTTTTAAAGAAACAGGAAGATGTGTATAGCATACAGTATACAGTAACAGCAATACTATTAAATAACAATGAACTAAATACACATTACTTACTAAGGTTTAAGACATTATGTTAACTTAAATCCTAATGGCTGTACAAACAACACACAAATTTAAGAAGAAGAAAGAGGTTTGTGATTAAGCAACAATGGTGAAGAAAATAGTTGCCTCTTCTGAAGTTTTTACGTAGCTCCTTAACAACCTTTGTTCCTCTTGAATTGGATTTTCAATCAAATACAATGCTCCCGATAAATTGAATACGTCCTTGCAATTTGTCTCTGTTATATCTTCGAGTTTAAAAAGGCAAAAGAAAGAAAGAAAAGAGAAACGTTGCTACTGATATCTGTCTATACATGTTGGAAACCTTAACACTTGCAAGAACTTTGCTACAAGCTTTCATTTTTCTTCTATGATTCGGTATAATTTCTTATGTTATTCACCCTGAATGTGGTAAAAATGAAGCTTTCGCAAATTAAGAAATAGTTTCAGCTATATCAGCAATTTTTTAGGATTTGCTGTATGTGCTTAAACATTTCCTACATAAGGGATATATTACAAGTTGCAGTGCAGATTGCAATTGTCTACACGGTGTGTTTAGCCCGTAAGATTGCGAACAACACCGTGCGTTTCGATCTGGTTAAACTCAAAATAATCATACTTTGCGTACCCCCAGAACCCAGAATTCATTTGTGAGCCTGATGGGCCCTAATTGTTAGCTGGGTTTTCTTATAGCTCATAGTTCTGGGAGATATACTACAAATAGCTCGCGTTCTATGAAATTAAATCACGAGCACCGTTTTGAGAGTATGACGGCGATCTCATTGCTTGTAATACCTAAAAGTCAAGGGACAAAATGAGGGTGACTGGGCTGCCGTCACAGCGTTCTGATAGAATAATATAATACTCTGCGTACATAACTAATATAAATTTTGGACCAAGCTTGCTATTGTGGTTGAAGACTGGAGCTGTCAACCATTTCGACAAGCACACAGAACCACTTCATTTAGTTTTGCATTCATGGCAATGCAACGGAATTATATTCCGACTTTGTGTGAATATATAGTTTTATATAATATTACACAATTTTTATATATTCTGAAAACCGCACTGCTCAAAGTGCTATGGACATGTAATACCGTTTAGAAGCGAAGAATTGTAACTGTTATATGCTAAGGAGACTATTCGCTCAGTGCGGTCCCTGGTTTTTTGGTAGAAGTTCAGAAATCTTTGTCTACGGGGAGTTAGGATAATACCTTTAAGAACTCCATTAAAAAAATTTCCAGGTGCCCTTAAAGAACATTATTATAAGTGCACTTACGTTTTCATGGCAACACTAGTAATATCCTTTTTTCCCTTTTAACTAGAATTCGTGAACAAATATGGCAAGCAGTTTTCTCTTCAACAAGAGATGGACCAATTATCCAGCAATTTTGGGTGTAAAATTCTCTTCTCTTTCCACAGCTCGAGGAAGAGGAAGTTAGAGCAGAAGTTTTACATTTTTTTATTCTCTTCCTTAGCATAACATAGACTAGTGACAAGGATAATTATTAATTTCCTCAGTGTCTGCCTCTGCTCAGCGGAACAGCCGGCTTTTAAGTAAACCTAAAACCCTTTAAAAACAAACACGACCTGCTGACTTGGCGGAGAATTGAACCACACAACCGACTGCAGATTAAATCCAACCCCCCCTCAAAAGTGGTGAATGAAATGAAGTCTCGAGGTTCAACCTTTCATTTTGTTTACCTTACCACTGTTTTACTCTGTCCACATTGGAAGCTCTAATGGTTGCAGTTATTAGCCCGAATGGAAATTCTGAGTCGGTTCTTCGATTTTACAGACCACATGCTGTAGACGGCACCAGTGCTGACTCCTGGATCATATTCAAATATTGTACCCCATCTATAAATGTGTTTATTAAAAGTATGACGTTTTAAAACAGAAGGTAAAGCTGTGCTAAATTTTGGCTCTTTACGGTCTGTACCGAGTTTGAGAATAGCTTATATTGATCACTTGGTCCCACTCGATTGTCTAATTTTGTAGTGCATCATCATCATCATCATCATCATCATCATCATCATCATCATCATCATCATCATCATCATCATCATCATCATCATCATCATCATCATCATCATCATCATCATCATCATCATCATCATCATCGTCGTCATCGTCGTCGTCGTCATCATCATCATCATCATTACTATTACTATTACTACTACTGCTATTATTATTATTATTATTATTATTATTATTATTATTATTATTATTATTATTATTATTATTATTATTATTATTATTATTATTATTATTATTATTATTATTATTATTATTATTATTATTATTATTATTATTATTATTATTATTATTATTATTATTATTATTATTATTATTATTATTATTATTATTATTATTATTATTATTATTATTATTATTATTATTATTATTATTATTATTATTATTATTATTATTATTATTATTATTATTATTATTACTATAATCATCATTCCACGAAGCGCTGCGGCATGACTGCAAGAGGCCTCAGGTTCGATTTGTGGTACCAAAACAGGAAACTTGCCCCCTGCTAGGAAGCATGTTAAGGAATGCACTTATCTCCGAGGAGGCACTTTGCAGAAATAGTATCGACTGAGTTTTGGAATCCTCGTGCACATAGTAAATGTCATATTGACAGCAAACTCTCTTATTGACTTCTCGTTGCTCCTACCATTCCACTCTACTCAGCCTGTACTGGATGACGAGATGGGTGAACAACTTTCTTGTATTTGGTTTGACTCTTTTACTACTTACTGTTAACGCAAAATGTAATACGCACAGAATTTTTACGAACCTTCTGAAAGCATTAACATATTCGTTTGTCATTAATGTAAGTATTTAATAAAATTTTCTTACAACAATAATAAAAGTTTCTTGTAGTCATGAGTTTGAACATCGAAAATGTTTAATTTGAGATTAGCATACTAACAAAGAAACTGCCTTACAGACATTACTTAACTTTAAAGAGCTACAGAGAATGGCATTTTATATATCTGTTGAGTTAAAAAAAAAAAAACTTTCTTAGGGGTAGAAAATTATTAATTTAAAACTAGCTTAAATGTTTTAATTGGTATAAACATTTTTAATCCGTAATTTCTGAAAGTATTCTGAAAATTTCAAATACCTAAATTAGTAAAAAGGAATATTTTAATAGTGAAAAATAAGCTAAATATGAGAAATTGAGAAAATCCGCGTTTATACTCGTAGTTTAATATGGTGTTGCACCTAAATGGTAAACAACACACTAGTGATCCATTTATGGCTTTAAAATTGTTTATAGATATTAAATAACCAAGAATGTAGTATAGAGGTACTAAGTATTAAGTATAACAGGGTGAGCAAATGGTAGATAATGATTATCCGGGCTGGTAGGCCGTGGTCTATTGGAAAATTGTCTTCCAGACGTTTCGTTCGAAACTGTGTCGAACATCTTCAGTGGCGTGGCCGTAACACTCTCGTTGTACTTTCGGCTGTGACTGATTTCGAACGAAACGTCTGGAAGTCTATTTTCCAATAGACCACGGCCTACAAGCCCGGATAATCATTATCTACCAAATGACTCCGGCCGTCAAGGCCTATGCATTAAAAGGTGAACAAAGTAAGAAATAAAATTATGCTTTCGTTTGTTACGTAATTTCTCTCTAAAATCTCTAAAACACTAACACCGTAGACTCTCACTTATTCGAGATGGTGATATCGTTAGGTCTATAATGTCAACTGAGTAAATCTGCTATTTGGCCTCAAATGACATTTTGAGCCGTTTTCTAACGCTTGGAGTTTTGTTCGGTTGCCTAGTGCTCGGTACGTGAAATCACTGTTCTCTACCTTGATGCTACTGGAATCACATATTCTTTGGTTCCTTTAACCACCATACAAAGACGGATCCTTAAGCAATAATGCTCTAAGGAGGCGCCAAATGTCACATGACCTAAAATCTGAAACAAACACCACCCAAACAGTTAATGTTAAATTCTGAAAGAAATTCCAGTTCTAAACCATTGCGGCACTGTGAATAAGTTTTAAAAGTATTTTCAACATTCAGTTCCTACGTCTGCATTCACGTTTTTTTTTTTTAAGAAACATTCGCTAATTATAACAGAAGATCATTTCCTCATTCTCCGTTTGTTCCTTTTATAATAGATAACTGCTCAATTGTGGATTTGGTAGCTTTTTACTCTCTTCAGTATGCTTAAGTATCTAATTAAAGCCCTGCAGTGGCCGCTATACAGGTTGTTGTTTTACAATTACACCTTCTGGGAAGCTTTACACTCTAGCGCTTGCATAATATTTGTATTTTATTCTTTTTCATCGTTTGCCCCTAATTTTTCCTTCCCTCAAGAGAAAAAGGGTGCTTAAAGCAATTACTCATTTACCGAAAGGAAGAAAGAGAAAGAGCAGGAAGGAAGGCGGTTGGCGAGCGAGACTGAGCAAGGAAGACAATTACTAGGCACTAGGTAAATTTTACAAGCCCATTAGCAGACCACATCAGCCAAATTGGTGGTAATGTAGTCCAGGAAGTGCCAGCACCTCTAACGAACAGCATTATGGCACCGAAAGTGGTGTCTGCTATTGAATCTAATCGAGCACAATGACATGAATTACCTACTGGCTGTTTAACATATGATTTATGAGTACGTTTCATATTTGGGTGAACAGTGCAGTGGAAATGCATATATTTACATGTATGAACTTGCAAAACTCATGTTCTATATTAAACCATGTTCCACCGGAGTTGTATCTACCGAGTTTTCTAAAATGCGTATAGATGGAGGTAGATATATGTATATTCCAGGACATAATGGACACAGAATTGCCAATCCAGTCTGTTTTATAAAGATCAAGGACAACAAGAGAGAAAGTTTAACCTACCACTATGCTGACGATTTTATACAGAGAACATGAAAGCAAAATTCCTTATAAACAGCACGACTACTAAGGGCTTAATGTGCCTTGTCGTAACGGCTATAGACCAATTTATCGAGAGCTCGCGGCCGGGAGTCGGACTGTAAACAAGATAAGCGGCGCGGTCGGCCAACGTAAATACGATAAGCACTATCGGTAGTACACTTGGACATTCTGCAGGTTTTGTCATCTTGAACTTCATGTAAGAGCAACTCGTGAAAGGAGTGAATCTTATGCTTTGAGTAAGAGGTCTAAGTCAGTTTGACGAAGTATTTCGTGAAGCGAGTGAGTGAATTAGCATATGCGTTTCTGTTGCAACAAGAAGCGTTGTTCTCCGGATGAGTTGGTAACAGCTGTGGTGACGCACAGTGTATGCTTTTAGTGCAGGGGATTAGAATCGTATTCTGTATGACTTCTCAGCGAGTGAACTGTCCGGCTACCTCTGACGTATTTCGTTATGTAGCTACTACAGTGGAACTACATCGCATTAATCAAAGTGGGCCATAGCAACTCTGGTTGAAAGCTCAAGGATCATTATATGAGAATGTAAACTTGGCTGGACAAAGCCTCAATATATACAGTAAACTCTTTTTCCTGAAGGCTTTATGATAGTAGAATTAATTGTATGTGTTCATATTTTCCTCTTAATGTGTTGCGCTTTTTTCTTTCATTGTCCTTTTACTTTTCGCCACCCCTTAATGTCCCCTATGGACTAATGGTATCCAAATGCATAAGCAGATTCCACCCTACTGTTTTATGTCGGTAAGAAAAACAGGGTTGGAAGAAGAATGCAACACAACATAAAATTACCATAAGATTTCTAATTATATAATTTTATACAAGGAAAAGGTGCAAAGTTTCAAAGATACGAAGGAAAATCTTTAAAGCAAAATAAATGTGTCGTGTAGGCTAAAGTTGGAAAGATGGAATCAGGCTGAAAAATTCAATCCCATTTTTGAAATCTGAACTACTCACGAAATTACAAGTGCCATTGGGGAACGCTGTTTGAAAATAAGTTTTAGAACCTTGTGGTTTACCATATAAAATGTGAGGCAGTTAGAGAGTTGCATGTTGACACAGTAGTTCAGTTGGTCGGAGTAGTTGCAGGTAAACGGAAGTCTGTGATTCAAATGACGGCTGTGGTATTGAATTTTTCTACTTTGTTATGGTAGCTCAGGTGTCAGAATAGCGGCACAGTAAGTCAACGTCCTGTGGTTCAAATAAGGGTGAATGTCTGATTTTACATTTGCAACTTTTGGAGTACACACAGCACGTGCCAAAGAACAATAAACTAACCTTGACTAAGCCAAAAATTATTAATTTTGAAGACCGAGATTTAAAGTTTTTGCTTCAGAAAATTAGGTCGCCATTGGGGTCTATTTATAAAATAATTTAAAACAACTTGTGGTTTACTGAAATAAGTGCAAGTGAGTGTAAAACATGCTGATGTGCTGACATGTTGCTATGAAAGCTCAGTTGAGGAGGTCAGCGGCACGGTAATCTCTGGTCCAAATTGTGGTTAATTCTTCATATTCTTCACAAGGATTTTAATTAAATGAAAATGATGATGAGCGCCTTGAACTAGTGGCTAGTTCACTAAGGTTGTACAGACTTTATAGTCGATGGTGCCTCGCTGGAAACAAAAACTATGTCTCCGTAAGTTGCAGGCTGCGGATCCTGAAGGTATAAACGGAGCGAAATGCTGTTGATGAACAAGGCTCGCATTCGGGGGATTTCAAGCTCGGGTACTAGTTGCCGTCTATTTTGACCATGGGGTTTTCCATGGCTTTCCTTGGTTGATACGGTTAATCTTGAATGACGATGATTGTGGAGGGCGCTCAACAGCGCGATCATCAGCGCAGGTTAATCTTGAGGCGGAGTCTCTACTCCTAACTCCTATCCCCCTATTTCCTCTTATTTCATCCCGCTCTTTCGCGTTGACAAATACCGCAGAGGCTTGGATATAGAACTTCTCGGCCCCATCATAGGGTTGCCGTTCCAGCCTCCACTCCTGAGCCATATTTTCTCCGCTTCTCGCTGGGAGTCTATGGGCTTCCTCAAATGGCTTGTGAGGTCGCCCCAGCTTTCCATTACACAAGTAGAATGGTAAAGCCTGTAACTGTTACACAACTTTGCGCGTCTCTGTCGTCTGTGTTGGCTGATCCTTCATTCCGTAAGTCTCCTGCGGTTGCTTCATCTCAACCACTGCTCAAGGGGAAGTATGCATAAGGGTATTTTGCGGGTCGAGGTACCGCGTATCACCTCCGTTACCTAATCTATCCTAACCAACTCCTAGAAGATACAAACTCTTCGCTTTTTTAATTCAATGGTGGAAAATGTTGATTGAGTTCCCAGGATCAGAGAGAGAGAGAGAGGGGGGGGGAGAGGCACTGGACGGGAATGGAGTCTCGCCTGTTTGCTAAGCGATTTCCATTCGAAATGTATATGTTCACAGTCAAACAGTGTAAAGCACCGAAAGAGATGACTTCACTTTAACGATGATAGTCCAATTCGGAAGGTCTGTAGATTAATCCCATCTTGACCGTTCTACCTGAGTTTCTATTTCTAGGATTTTCTCAGTTCTCATAAGCGGCAAATGCTAAGCAGGTACCTACATGAAGGATTATAACGCTTTATTACCAAAATATATCACAACATTATGAAATCATCAGAGTCAAACACCTGAGGTGTCCTTTATTTTTAAGAAAAAAATATTTCTATTGCTTATTTTGCTTTTTTATTGTTTCCGTTTGTTTTACTGTTTATTTACCGTGTTCTTACACACATACGCTATACACATAACACCCATGCCCAAGGCGGGACTCGAACCCGCGACCCTCTACGTGGTGTATGCTAGTGTGTATATCTATACACACTAACTACCGCTGCTACAAGGGCCAACACATAGTAGAAAGAGAGTTAAACGTAACTAAAAACACGTTATAGCATTAGAAGCATTCTACCCATTAAAACAGCATTTAAGTATAATTTTTCTCGCTTTAAACCATTTAAATTGTGTTAAGTTATAAGTACCCTTCAAATGCATGTTTATCACAGATATATTACACATTTTAGTAAGTAGCGATTTATTAGCATCACAGTGCTACATTGTTCAAATCGAGATTTGCGTTTGAATGCTTGAGATTCCTGTACCTTCATGTAACACTTACGTGATAATACAGAAGTTGGACATTCCTCTAACTGTTAGAGAATGTTTGTTTGCAGCACTGAAAAGGATTACCCTTTGTTTACCTTCAGGAAGATGATATTGTGCTTTGCTACTGGTTTTCGTTTTATAAGAATGAACATTACATGCATCCAGGCTAAAAACCAGGACAGGAGGCTTTCTCGCTACAGCATAGGATTGAACCTAGATGGAAAAGATGATATAATCACTGACCACCACACTGCAAGATCAGATGTGTCATCATTAAGGTGAAAAATTCAAGTGTAGATCTTGCTCGTTGGCTTTCAAAACGTTTACAGTTTCTTGGAATGCAATCAGACACTGGAATTATACTTAAATCAATTTAATAAATTAAGCATTAGTTTAAAACCTGTACACATCTAGTATAAAAGGTTCTTACACTGTAAAGGATTGGTATGGTTAAAAAATTAACATTTTTTCCAAAAGGCAAAAATGAATGGGTTATGATTTACTTCGGTCTCCATTGTAAATCCAGTTCTAAGGAAGGTACTTTTCTCACGTAGGGTAATTAACTTTCAAAGCCTGCTACATACGGCACTTGAGAATAATTAATTCATTCTATGAACACCCACAATTATTTTGTTAATGATCAATTTGTTTCCTAACATGCGTTCTGTTACTCGTATACATTATGACATTTTCTTACTTGTTGGGGTCTGAAAACTCTTAGCTGTTAAGGCTTGCTTTCGCAAAATGCCTTGATGAGTATAACTTCTGGGAGAAGAAGCGCACAGTATTCTATTTAGCCACGATATGTATATATGTCTACCAAGGCCAAAGAAGATATATCTGGTAGACAGATTTCTTTCAAATTCTTTTCCTCAGAATTTTAATGTAGTAATGGTATATTGGATTAATCTGTGCCCCTATTTAACAATCGCCAGAATTAGCTTTGGCAAAACATAAAATGCTGTTAACAGGTAAGTTGCATGTATGTATTTAATCACAAAATCTTTAATAATACACTTTTACAAGAAATTGTGATTGTATTAATGCTTGCTAAACGATCAACCAGGAACTATTTTCATAAGCTAAAATATCTCCCTTTATTCTTAATTGGAAGTAATAATAACTACAAGAATTGGGGAAAGTCATCACATTATGGGTATAATGGGTACACATATGGGTATAAAGCGACCAATTTGCACCTAGTTGTGTATCGCACTAACATACATTGTTCAATAAATACTTTTAAACTTGAAAACAAAAAATGAAATCTTTAAACTGACGGAACAGGATGATTCAAAATGAACAGCAATAAAATAAGATACCATAACAGTAGTCAGAACATATTTATAAAAAAAACACAGGTGAAGCGTCAACGGCAAACTTAAAACTTGTAAGTTTAACAGGTGCTCATTGTGAGAAAAATTTGTGCCAGGTTTGTCCACTTATTGCCACACCGTGCCAAAGTCATCTAACAGTATTACGTCACATATTGTTTTATTCATTCCTGTATGTCTGCATATATGTATTCGTAAGTAAAAGGATTACACAAAAGTACAGTAGAACTCCAATTAGACATTACACTTTAGGATACGATAGGATACATTCTTATGGAGGGGATTCGAACTGCGACCAGGCTTAATCTATCATGTCTGTGCTCCAATGGAGGCATACCCGGAAAGGAGGATGAGGTGAGAGGAGGCAAGAGGGCGGCCGACCCAAGGAGTCGCGATACGGAGCAGAGGGCAGGGTCCCCACTATTAACTAATTGGGAACTGCCTGGCATGTAGCGCCGAGACTCCCGCCGACACGTTAAACCCTGAAAAAGAGTACCAGGTGTTGGGGAGGAAATGAAGGGACAGGAAATTCGGGGATGTAATTAAACTAATCAAAATTCGCATGGCGACCCGGAAAAAACCCCGAAATAAACCCATGCGTCAGGTAGGCAATGGGAATCTAACTCGGACCTCCCGAATGCGCACCACAGACGAAATCGCCTGAGGCAGTCGTTTTAGTTTAAAGGATGAGGCTGACGGTGGTCGCATTTAAAGCGATGTAATGTAGACTTTGTTCCAAAATAAGTTAATTTTACCGCATACAGGACATTTCCATTACAGATCGCTAAACAAAGATGTTAGCAATTTATAAGCTGAACGTTAAACGAGTAACGGATAAACGTACTTCTACTGCACTACATCCATTAGCTTATTATACTGCTTGTGCTTACCTTTAAGTTATTCTAACAGCATGGAAGTCATTAAAATGTACTCACCTGAAACACAATAAAAGCCACTAGTTAGCAATATGCATAGATGTTTGTAATTTTTGTAAATAATGAGACATATAAATACCTAGATTTAGTACATTAGGAACTAAAGAAGTAAACTGAAAAGTAAGCATCTACTCTATTGTTTCCTGATTGTGGAGCCACTAATTTCCAACTCTACAAAACCAAAATACAGTCCTTTAATAGCCTTTATAGGCAATCTTCTCATTGATCACCACTTTATAGCTTCTGGTATGCTGAGTACTAATCCTTTAAAAGTATAATCTTAATTTCGTATTACTCATCAACGGTAAAATTACGTTCACCAGCAAAATAAAATGTGTGGTCACGTCATAACCGGGTGGTTAGACCACTCAACTTTCACCAAAGGGGCCCTTATTCGATCCCAGGTGACCGCATCTGAGACTTTCGGCGGACAAAGCGGTGTAGGGGCGGGTTTCCTCCGAGTGTTCCGGTTTTCTCCGCCATTTAATTCCACCGATGTTCCATCTTCATTTCATGTATCATCAGAGTTAGCGTCTGCGTTGCTGCATGTAGTAAAAGCGGACGTTATGGACTACAAAAAAAAAAATAATCTTAAGAATTATTAGGCAAATTTGTGAACAATGTCCTCCATTCGAAAAAATGCTGAATACCAAAAGCAGCAATAAGGTGATAGATTGTAAATCTATTAAGGAGATTATTTCTCTTTTACCAAAGGTCTTATATTCATGAAATGATATTAGAAATAATAAGTAAGGAGAGAACAATTTCTTCTCCAATTTAAACACATTCTGAGTGTCTTGAATTAGCATGTAAAGTTTTACAAATTTGGCATTAACAAAATGAAAGGATCCCTCGACAGGAACGCTCCACTGAACGCTCCTTTGGATGGTGGTTGCTTCTCAGAAATAAACGGTTTTGATCCTATAAGAAATACATATATTGCTGTACATTAGGACTTTTGTGAGTTCAAAAAATTAAGTCTAGTTGCAGAAATTCAAAATGCTCTTTATTTCCGTAGAAAGACGCTGGTACAACTCTTATATCAGCAGAATAATGTAAACACACACCAACACAATCATCAAGTCCGTCTGCCACACGTCCACACTGCACCATTAACAGCTCTCGACTGACTCACTCATGCCATGCCATTATTCATTCATTCAAGCAGGTGGCGGCTGACTGAGGGTCAGCACGATGTGTGTCATTCGTGTACCTGTCCTACACGGACTTAACCACTTAATGACAGGAAATGTGGGGTTTTGCAGGTTGGTGGTTTAAGATAATGTAGATGAAAAGAAGGGAGGTAGCCGTAGCTCCTCATGGTAGCCAACTCGGGTGCAACGCTATGTTAGCACCGCTGGTGTGATAATTTTTAGGAAGAGTTTAATTTAGAAAGTCTATTAAATTCAAACAGTACTAATTTTAGGTTGAAATAAGAAATCTATTGTTACCGGGTGTGCCCGCATGCCATGCGGGGAAGCCGGTATAGCTTGTAGCGTCTTTCGGTTGTTCTATAGTTCCCTAGAGACCTAACCAGGGCGCTCTGATGTTGAGGCAAACTCGCGTAGAATTTTGTGGCCCGGCGCCTAATGACATCTTCCACATAGTGGAGAGATGAGGCTTCATGAAGGTTTCTCACGGGAAACCTCCAGCAAACAGAATAGATGGCCCTAAGACATCTATTTTGTACACGCTGAATTTGTCGCAGATTGGATCCTGCGGCCATGCCCCAGATCTCACAAGCATAAAGCATGATTGGAAGAATTAAAGCCTGAAAAAGGCGCAACTTAAGGGGTGTCGGCATTCCTGAGCGCATCATGGGGTATAACGAAGCCGAAGCTCCGCATGCCCGATGAGTTACCTCCTGGATGTGACCCCGGAAAGTTAGGCCCTTGTCCAGCTTTACACCTAAGTATTTTAGAGAATTTGTCCACTCTATCCTTCTGCCAGAATAATTAAAGGCGGGGAGGTTGGCGGGAAAGTGACGCTTAGTGAAGAGTATGGCTTGGCTTTTCTCTGGGTTGATAGACAATCGCCAAAGCCTACACCAATCATGAATGAGGCTTAGGTGTCGCTGTATTGGGTTGAAGGCTCTGCGTGGGTTTCTATTTGTGTTGTATAGTAACACGTCGTCCGCATATTGGGCTATGTTGACGTGTAGCTCCGTGGGGAGATCCGCCACATACACGCTAAAGAGTGTAGGGGATAAGACAGAGCCTTCTGGGACGCCTCCTCTGATGGGTCGTCTGGTAGAAAGCTTTCCCGCCATGCCATTAGCCGTCCGTAGTGCTATTTATACCCGGCCCGCTGTTTCTTGAAGTTTCTCGAAAACTAGCGAAGCCGCACGAAAGCTACCGAACTAGCACGATTTTTCGTGATGTAGTGAGAACACCATGGAACTGTCTCTGTCTCTTTCTCCCTCTGTTGCTCTCTCTGGTCGTGTCTTGGCGCTATCTCTCTCCTTCACTCCCCGCTTCTCTCTCTCGGCGTTCGCTTACGAGTGGCAAAACAATGTCTCGTGACAATATATACCATTTTAAGGGTTTCGAATATGGATTTCAGGAAGCTGGTAAGTTTGTGGTATTTGGGCGCCCATTGTAGACACTCCGAAACGCTATAAGCCTATCTCTGGAATGATGTGTACATCGGTATAAGCTGAAGCTGATGCACCTTTGTACCTTTGTACGCTTTTTTTTTTCCCAAGAACAATCGCAAAGTGTTTAGGGTAGTTCTTAATACTGTGGAGGCAGAATCGAAAGCGTTCATGGTTCGCTAAGAACTAGGTAAATATTAATTATGGTGGATATAACAGATTTGGTGTTGGCTATAATTTCGTTTTTGCTGTATCAGGCTTCTTCTTATACCTACTTCAGTACAATTTTTTCTTAAAGCATAAAAGTATGTACAAAATACCTTCAGAAAAGAAAAAGAACTTAATAGACTTAGCAGAAAACTGAAGAAATATGTTGATTTGTCGTGGCAGTACATTAAATCCATTTTAATCAAAATCGTAAAGAGACAAATTGTAAAACTTTGAAAACGACGAACAAATTTACTTTTAAACGATGGTTTGTTCAGGAGGGGATTTGCTTGAACACCTTCATGTTGTACCCTTGGTAGATGCCGAACATAAGTACAACGTTTAGAGATTATCAATTTTAGTTTTGAGTTATACTGAAAATGGAATTTGCAGTAAAATCTCTATGCAAAAACTTATGGTAGAAACACCGCAAATACCTGATGAAGTAATAGAGAAGGTTAAAATATGGTCAAAATTTCAAGAGTTGTTGATCAAAACAGTTTCCGTTAAGTTTTAAGAATTTGAAAAAATAAAGTAACCTTTTCAAATTTGAGACTTGCTTATTCACAACTACGACGATCATTTATGAATTCATTTATGCACTCTGTAGTCTATTTTAGTAGTATGAAATTACAAATCTTGAAATTTTTGTTTTAGTGAGTAGATGCCTAAGATATGATGCTTATCGGAACAGAACTGACAGAAGTAAATAATATAAAAGGTTAGTTTGAATGTGCTTTTATGTCTACGTTAACTTAGCGGAAAACTTGTAAGACTGATTACCTTCCATTTTCCTCCTTCCAAATAGTGAGCAAAAATTGTTTGCACAGAAATAAAAGTCAGAATTCGTTAGCCATTCAACTGACCCATTACATTTGAAAAAATATTTTTTTATCATTTAATATGTTAAATATATTGAGCTATGACTTTTTTGGGTTATCTTAGCAAGAGCAGTATGAAAAGCAATGCACAATCTTCGATCCTCTGTACATACTGAATTTTGACTAGTACCAGTTCTGTATACTAGGTGCGTAATTTCTTATTCCATTGCTGAGATTTTTTGGTTCTATGTACTTTTACGACTTCTGCAACCTATAAATTCGTCAAACTGCGAGTTGGGTAAAAATTTTCCGAGATTTTCCTTACCGGGAAACATTAATATAGGATGAATTTAATTCTTCAGCCTCCAAGCTTATTTACGATTCATTTCATCCAACATTCACACAGTATCTCCAAGGAACTCAGGAGGTGCAATGAAGGCAAACAATGTAAAACGATTCGGTCCTTTTGTTCTTGCTAATGCACTCATATCAGAAAAACTTAGTCTTATATTTAAAAAAAGAAAACTGAAATATGCGACATAGTCCTATCCATAGTAAATTTGGTCACAGCTTGCCAACAATACTAAATATAATATATATTACTGTTTTGGCAGTTGTTTAATTTACACTATTGCAATGAGTGACATGTTTAGTAATAACTCCTACACCACCGTCACCGCCACCGCCGCCGCCGCCGCCACCGCCACCACCACCACCACTTACACCATCAGAAAGTTAGCCTATGCATTATAACTTATCTAGTCCAGTAAGTTACCAAGTAAAGCTTTCTTCGAAGCATAACTTAAAATGTTTACTTTGATACTTGTATAAAATCCTCTGCTATCGTCACCGTCAGTGTCGTCGTCAACCAGGCTCAATTACGCAGGAATGTTTCAGTTATGACATAACACTTTCGGAGATTCAAAGGTACCGGCTTCATACCACGTACGAAGAAAGCGCAACATACATTCCTCTTGTTCCACTTTATCTTCCAGAGGGTATTCGGCACTGTGACCACTCTTAGTCTGTTGTACCTTATGCCCCAAGTGAGGCATCCCCGGGAGGAAGGATGAGGCGAGAGGAGACAGAGGGTGGCCAAACCCAAGGAGCCACGACAGTACAGAAGACAGGATCTCTACATTTTACTTATATGGAAACGGACATTCCGCCGTACTGTGGTTCGAAGACGGTCGCAGCAGTCGTTTTGGAAACCGGCAATCGACCTACCGGAGGAGGAAGTGGTTAACTCAGAGCATATCATCCTGCCATGCACCACCGAGATTCCGTCTGGCACTTATACCCTGAAAGATACCAACAGATAAGAAATGATATAAAATGATAATGGAGATGAAATGGATGGAAAGAAAATTCGGGGGATGTAATTTACCTACCCAGCACTCACCTAGCCACCCGGAAAACCCCCGAAAGAACCCATGGGTCAGGTAGTTGTGCCACGGGAATCGAATTCGGATCTCCCAAATGCGTGTCAAAGACCAAACCTCCTGAGCCATACCACCTAGTTCTTGTCTCACTTCTTCTTTAATAACTTCCTCTTTCTCCATGACACCTCTGCCTTTCTCACTGAGTTGTTTTTAAAGCCCTGAACATTCGCTGACGTCACAAAGCATTCGCTTCTCCAATATTGCTCTACATGACTACCTGCCAACAGATCATGATGCTATACTCCACATTAAAAAAAAAAAAAAAAACAACTCATCTCGAATTCTTAAGTGTGTTCTTTTTGCTCTTCTTCCAATGTTGGCTTCATCTGAAGCCTCTCATTATTGTCACTGGGCCCATTAGTATGTTCTTCGGATTGTTTACTATCAGTAATATATGATCGTCAAATGAAATGCGTATGATCTAGAAACGGTTCTGATTAGATCCGTTTGTTACATAAAAATGTTAGCGTATAGCCTAGCATACAATTTCAAGATTTGTTTTTAAAAGGTGATACTCCTTTTAAGGTTATTATAACATATACAAGTGCGTTATCCATAAAGTAGGCTTCATTACTTCTTTCCGTATCTCATTATTAACCGCGTTTGCCAAAACGCTCCAGCGGTGACAAGTGAAGAGGTACGGTGATATATTGCTGACAAGTCGGCACCCGTCCAACATCCCACCAATACATGATCTACGTTTTCAATATCATACCTCTATATACCATTATATCAAAGCCGAAACCTTAGGAAACATTTCGGGAAATGACAGCCTGTATTCATCGATTTCACTTGCAGCTGACGTACTCCGATCACATTCAGTAATGGAGATAGAACAAGCTCTGCCTTTTATCTCAGAACCCTAGTTTGATTTTCTACCAACAATACACGTCTTTCTGTTGGCGTTGGATCACCGCCTCACATCATTGAGTTTTTCAACGTAAGGTTTCTCTGTCAGACTTGCAGTATCATCCTTCTTGATGAAACACACCCCGGGACCACAAACAGTTACAACAAAAATAGTGATGATATATACCCCAGGCTTCAAACATAACTGAAACAATTTCATTGCTTTCTCAATTTAGACTATGCTTTTATAAAAAGACATGAGATAGCATAGTTAAGTAATACTTTGAAGTTAGATCATAGAACAACAAAATCAAATGCTAACGTTTGTTTGAGTAAGTTCCACCAGAAAAAATCACTAGTTCTTGAATGATAGATGCTATTATCCTTATTTCTATACCAAGGACCTTTGAAAAAGTAATAATTAAAAAATTAAAATCGATCCTCTTTGTTAAACTTAGAACTATATATTCATATAATACGACTGTAAGAAAAGTGAATAAAAACTCGGGTAATTTTGATTGTTACATGAAGAACAGTTATTAAATGAAAAATTGAACTCTTGACAGTTGAAACTCTATGCTCGTTTTTCCGATGCAAGAATCTTCGCCGAAGTGATTGTTAAAAGAAGTTGAAATGTAACTTACCTTAAGTTTTATTTAGTAAATAGCCTATACCAGAATTTAATTACATTTTCAAAGGCTGAATAAGGTTGCATAAAAAATGTTGTCACTTTTTGTCCAGCTATTCCAAACGTTTTAAATAGTTGTTGATTATAATAATAACACTTTAGCAGTACATTTTTGTTACTGTTATTCTAGAACTTAAATCAATTAAAGCGAGTAACAATACGGTTCCGATGACACTGCAAGAATATGCAAGTGGTGCACGTTTAAATGCTGTTGAATATTTATTAACGGGTTATTTTTTTCAACAAAACTTAAAAATAGATATAATTAAAATTTTTAATACATTATAGTTAATATTTTATATAATTAATAAACGTTTTTGAAAGGCATTTTGATGAGCACAGATCGCAGTAACAGTAATATCTTATCACTTCCACTACCCAGAGCAGGGAGGCTCTCTTCTTACGTTAATGTCTTAACGGACAGAGAACGGCTTCTCTGGACTAGCTATATAAGATCTTTTCTAACTATACTGAAATGTCGTTATATGTGTAAGATTATACGAAGTTTCCATTTTAGTCCACTAGTTTATCATAAGCTTTTAAAAATAGTGTTATGAAACAACTTACTCATTTTTAGAAGGGTGTCATCTTCAAAGAGGCTGTACAGGAACCAAAAAATTTAGCCAGAGCTATAAACACTTATGTAAAAGAATTAAAGCTTTCCATTAAATAAATAAAATAAATTGGCACACTTCCACGCTTGCAATCTGACCAATAAATCCCCTGTGAAATTTACTGTTAATTTTGGGAGAAAAATTAGAAGGCCGGTGAAAACTGTGCCTTATCATAAGTTCTAAGTCAATGAAAAGGTTAAAAGCATTTACTGGTTTTCAGTAAATGCAGTTTACACATTCATGACTACAGAACTTAGGTTTTCCAAATTAATTTTGAAATATATTTGTGCAATTTTATAAAATCTCAATTCCTTGGCTGAGAATGTGAATTTGTAACACCTTTTTAACGAATGAGTACTTATATTTATTTTATCTCATTTTAGTCATATTTAATCCACAACCATTATTTTAACAACATCTTAATGCTGCTACACATGTATTTAAAGAATGATCCCAATATCTAGAATTTAGATATGGATAGTATACATTTCAGGATTTAAGAACATATGGAATTTGTTCCAGCAAGATATCATGTAGTGCATACTTCAAATTGCATCATGACAACATACATAACACTATCTAAACTGAACGTGACATACATACAATTGAAAATAGTATGGCATACTCCCTATACCTAAATAATAATTTGTAATGGATAGTAATATTATAGGTAGGATCTACCTTGAATACCAAGGATGTTTATTCCAAAGTTTTAGTCGGAAATAGCATTACCTCGCGTATGTGAGCGTGAGGTCTGCAGTCAGATAGGCAGACTTTGGCCCAATTGGGCTATTACGCCATGGGTCATTCTGATTGCATCTGAAATAGCATTACAGTAGACCATTAAATTCTATGAATTATTTTTAAAATATAATTTAAAATGGGAGAGCAGATGAAATATTAAGAAAGGAGTCCTGCATAAAGCATTATGGTACTCGCATTTCTAATTTGACGAGAAGTAAACAGGAGGGTACTGGGTACAACACGAAGGGGGACATCTCAAACACTGTCATCAATTATGCATCTATTGTGGCTACAATCACTCACTGGAGAGGGGACGAAGGTGAGGTTGGTTGACGGGGATCTACCTTGGGATGTTCCGGAAGGACGTGACCGCGAAGCCCATTTCGTTCGTTTGAGTGATGTATGAAGTCCGGAGTCGTGTGCGTTTTTCCATAGGTATACTGCACTTGGACTGTACTGTTATAACTTGCACATGTAAACAACTGCAGGTTGATACAGCGTGAGCATGACAATCGTCGCACTGCGGGAGGAAACAAAACAGTCGCGTTATACTACCCTTTGACCTTGCGTCTTCTAAAGGCACTGCTTCACTAGTTCGCAGATTACTACGCTACATTGTTTTCGACGTATGCACATCTGACGTCGTTCATATTCTGTGTCCAGCTAACTTGTATCGCATGCGAGAGCACTTCCCTCCGGAGTTTTAATATAGCTATAAGTTTCGAAAGCTACGAAAAGTGTACCAAAAATTTACTGTAGTTCCGCATGTAGGTGCCAATGGTTTACAATTAGAACTGTGAATATATTTTTTAAACAAGACAGCAATTCTTATCGAGGAACAGGTTTCTTACTGCAATAAAACACGATGTATAAGTAGTTGGTGTTTTCCTGTAACCCAAACAGCCTGCGCTACTTATCTAAGTCCATGCTGGCCAGGGATAAAATCTATTAATGCCCGCCTTGGTAGCGTGGTGGCATGTCTGCCTCACGTTCAAAGGTCCCATGTTCGAATCTCGGCCA
>CM060950.1:116886305-117017540 GCA_030765055.1 Mantis religiosa
CACTAAAAACACCCTGGAAAGAAAGGTATAATGGATAATGGCAGTATATCAGTGTATCATAAACACACAAGGTTTGGGTGTATTAAAAGAAAACCAAAGACGCCTTATGTTTCGTTTGGATTTCTAAGTTTTTGTTACATTTTATGTCAAAATTCAACGAAGCATTGTCTAAACGATACACCATTATTGAAAACATGGAAAACTTTAGCTGATAATGTTATCCTTTATCCACCATTTCGAGATGTAAATAACCCTGTCAATCTGATTGTTAGAATTATGCTGGAGTGATAGAGGAGGTCACCCAGCAGAGAAAGGGTCCAGATTTATCAATGCCATCATTAATATATTTCAACTTGAGGCACCTTTTGTGCACGTCAAGAAGACGCTGTAGAAGTAATGCTATAATACAAAGAGAGCAAATAAGAGTTTGTTCCGCTTTTATGAAATGTTAGAACTGTACAGGTATATGCATATATTTTGACAGATAGAGAATAAATGCGCAGTGATGTTTGGACGAGTACATTTCAGAGCGTTTGCAACCGGAGAGCAGGATGAGACAGTTGCATGTCAGTTGCGAGCAATTAAACAAGTGTAGAGCTACTGAGTAGCTATAGCTTGTTTTAAAATGAGAATGTCTCCTGGTTCCAAGTGAACATTTAAAAATGGCACCTCCTAGCAGGAAATTAGGAAGTAAGACGCTACATTTACAAACACTAGAAGTAATATAGATTTGTGAAAAACGAACAAGGGTCTGGTTCTGCTATGAAAGGGTATCAGGGACAACAGATTTTTCTGAAAGCAGTGTTAGAATTATTAAGGAAAGAAAACCCGTTTTTTCTGGTGCAAAAACGTCTTTCTCTATGCCGGGTAAACAGAAATCAAGAACGTGCATAATATCTCATTTGGATGGCTTTAATGAAGAAGTAGTTAGACAAAATGTGAATAATTTTTACTTCACAGAAAGCTTTGAACAAAGAGTTTATAACGCTTCAAAATTCTATTGACTTCCCATGCTAATATCTCAACATTAAGCAGAGTTCCTTTGAAGATAGGATTCAGATGGAAGAAAACCAAGCGCAGCAGGCCAATTTTAATGGAACATCATACCATACGGACGAAAAGGTTTTAGGTATCTGCAAGATATTCAAAGATATCCAAATGAAGGTCGCTATACACTTGCAATAGTTTTATGAAACTTTATCAATGCAACACATACGGCACCATATGCCTGGAGTGATAACTCTTTACAGGAATTCTTTGCATCAATGTCGAAAGCCAGGGATGCTGCAGGAAAACAGGGTTTTATTCCAAACGCCCAATAAAAGCGTGGAGATCACCATGATGGTATCAATTATAACTTAATTTAAAAGAGCTACAATACTGGCTACACAAGATATTCGAGAGTCAGCTTTGACTTGTAAAAGTTGAGCTATGTTTTTAGTCAGCTTGTGCAGCGTGCTCCCCACCACAGTTGTTACTCATCCATACCGCGATTTCTCCAAGGATGTACAAATGCATCTTCTTAACCACATCTCATGCGGCTCATTCTTGAACAGCAACATATGAACAACGCCTTGTCAGTATTTCGAGACATTGGAATTAACGCTATTGTAGATATTAAACAGAGCAATTGCTAGCTCGTTATATACAAGTTGAAGGGCCTATTGAAATCATATCCCTTCACTTCAGCTGCGATTTCCACGAAGCAAAACACCTCAGAATCCGACGTAGGCTGAACATGTAGGTTTCCTTATTTTGTTACACTAATTATTAAACCGCAATAATTTGAACCTACTTCTCCAAACCTTGCTTCTCTGTGATGTTATACAATTTCAATTAATTGAATAGTTGGGAGAGAGTTCTAATAAGCTTACGTAATCAGCTAAGCGGATATGTACACATTCTACAGGCTACAATATAACAAAATAGGAAAGCACATATACATAAGCGCTTCACTCTGGTTCGTTATATCTGATTAATTTGTTTGTAGATCCCTTTCCAGTTCATATTAAGAAAAATAGCCAATCAATGATGAAAATATCAACGTAAATAAACAAAAACAGGAAAACCTCTCTAAACTGGAACGGAATCGTTCTGGCTTTTATTTTCCGTTGACATAGTTTTCCGTCTCAGAGAATATAAATAAATTACAGAATTTATAGTCGCACAGGTTTATAGTGAAGGAATAATATAGAAGGAAGTGCAAATAATAATATGCTGATATGTATTATATACTATATTTGCGACTTAAGTTTAATAATTGTAGTTTATCACCTAGTTTCTTTGTCTGCAGTTTTCTCTTTCCAATCTGCAACCGTCTGAATATGAAATTCATTTCTTTCACCACACACAGCATTCAAAATAATGTTATGGCGATGTTTGGAAATCTCGAGCTGTCCAATGGAAGTTATGAAAATGCCTTTTCCTAATTTTATTGCTGTCTCTAAAGGTTCAGTATGAAGCAATGGTTCAGAAATGAGAATTCCTTTAGCGCGCGCTCTAACAAACCACTCGAACACAGCACGATTTAGCTCTTCATAATGTGAAGGGCTTTTTTATGTTTCATATGCCCTGCTGTTCCCTTGAACCACTCGTCTTTTAACTTTTATATTTTCAGAATCTTATAGGTCTGTGCTTTCTCCACTTTGAACAACACAGTTAATTCTTTAACTGGGCGTTTGTTTCTTTCCTGCTCTTCAATAATCTTAACTTTTTCCTCTAGTTATAATGTCCTATGCTTAGAACACATTTTACAGAATTTGCGTACATACAAACTATGTCTTTAAAATAACCAAAGTTCACGTTTTCTCCCACTTGTACTCGATCACTTGTAAGAAAAAACTGAGAATGAACACACTGCAAAACGGTTGTACCCTTACCAACGTGCTGGAACAGAGCTGAGGGAAGTAATGGTTTGTTTTCCCTTTTCCTTGAATGATTACAGTTTGATTGTATGGTTCATTGAACTTCGGTGTAAGTACGTTCGCCCTCAAAATTATTGCATATTTTAAAATACGTATGATGTAACTTATTAAACATAAAGTAATCCGTTTTAATTGGGTTATTTACACAAACGGTTCTCGAAAAATATTTCAGTTTCCGCGTTAGGCAGTTTTCTGGCTGAGAGTATATATTTTTACATGGGAAATATTATTAATTAAAATTTATTTGAGGTTTTCCAAGTTTCCGATATATAAGGGGTCCGTTTTAGGCAGGTTTTACTGTATTACTAGGAATTATACACCTTTGAAATGTTTTTATCATCTAGTACCAATCACATAAGGACTGGACTGATAGATTTGATATGCTAGTAATTACCTATAGAAGTAGCTACTAAATTATGAAATTTCTCTGTAAAATAAAAGGGTATTTCTATCGACCACTTCAAGTTCATTTAATAAACCTTGTGTTTATCGCGGATAATCAGTGTAAATAACAAACGCAAGAGTTGCATTCATGTAAAAGCTACGGCTATTTCAGTTGCATTATATCGCAATGAAGCCATTTGTTTCTTAAAAACGAGATTGGATCAATCACATGGTATATTTGTTCTCATCCTTAATTCAAACTTGAAACAGGAACTTTGGTCCTTGGATAAATTATTCATTTCTTATATGTTTAATAATTAGTCATAAATTTAAGAACTGTAACTAGTTATGTTAGCGAAAGCAACATTGTAGACTTTGATGAAATATTGTAACGAACCTGGGCAGACATACATGAGAAACACTGCACTCCCGGACGACGGTCTAGAAAGAGCGGATGTTTGACAATGGAATGGTATGCTAGCTATTTTACTGTATCGTTATACAGGTCAATATACCCTTAGTTTTCCTAGTGACGCCGTGCTACGTGTATATAAGAGGGTGGCAACCCCTATTCGGTCCTCAGTTGTTGCTCATTTGTTGCTCATTGCAGTAGTGTATATATCCGTCAGGAGTGTACGGCGAAGTACCGCGTCCAATAAATTGTACTATAAAATGTCCGCCGAAAGTGCAGTTATTTAAGTACCCGGGTTCCACAAATGCAAGGACAAATAAAAGTAGTTCAGAGATTATCGTTGGTGTGTGTTGTCTCAACCTTAACACACTGAGAAACCGAAAAAGAATCCATGCAGAAGAAGCCGCTAGAGCCAAGGGTAAAGCAAGCAGCCAACGACGACGTAGAGACCGAGGAAGGAGTCCCGACGTCGACCCAGGTACGTGCAGCCAGGAGGCAGAGAGGTAGTACTGCCACAAACTCAAACGAAATATAGAAATATTTTAATGTAATTCTAACAACTGACGTACTAAACCCATATAGAAATACGGTTACATACGTAAATACATAGATGCGCTTCATACGTTCTATATGTTTAAGCTTAAAGTGAGTATGCGCCAATGGAGCATAGCACAAATATAAAGAAGAGGGAAAAGAACACCAAACAGAGAAAATGAGAGGCCTTAATGCCTTATGTCTACAGAAAAACACACAAACTATATGAAAATATGCTCAAATGAGCTCGACTTCAGAGATTCCTGACATGTGTCTTCTCAGGATAAGGGAATCCCTGGAAACCAAATTTCACATAACTCATCTCAACGCGGATTCGAATTTGGATCCTTCAAATTAGGCTGACAAGAGAGAATAATAATATAATAATAACCCATGGCGCGACAGCCCTTAGAGGGCCAAGTCCTACCAACCCGACTGCCGGCCTCACGTCCACTTACGCACGGCAGAGGTGGACGGTCATCCAACCGATACGGGGAGGAGATGTGGTCAGCACCTCGGCATCCCCCAGCCGGAATGTTGGTTTCCGTGACCTCGGCCGCTTACCTAGCGTAGGCTCCTCACCTTCCTCACGATGCTGAGTGGGCACCGGTCCTATACCCGGGACCTAAAATCCCCACCCCATGGTTGGGATCGAGAATAATAATATGCGTTATAAAAATATGTAACTGGATCGAAATCTCTGGATGTGCTGAATAGCAAGATGATTAACTTTAAGGTGCAGAAGAGGACAATGGCCTAAATCATGAAGAACAATTAGTGAAAGGAGAGAGAAAGGTATTTTAATGTCTTGTATATATGCAGAATTAGATGAACTATAGCAAACAGCCCAACTGTTCTCCCGACCCGTGGAGTTCAGCCTTAGTTTATATTTGTTATCCAAAGTAATAGAAATTCTAAAAATATCCACTAAACTCGTACCAAAGCAGCTTAGAATTTGGATCCTTTAGCTCCGAAGATAGAACCGAAGAAGAGCAGATATTAGGAGAAACACTCTACATCCATCCGTGGACAAATAACAGTAACGTAATTCTCAGTCTCATCACAAAATGAAAAATTTATTTTTATTTTTGCTGCCCGTAAATACATCTCATATCTCTGGCAAGAGTTGAGTACATGCAGAACATTAATCCATATAGCGTATCTGGGTTTGATCATGTTGTTAAGGTACCTGAATGAACTTGATTGCGATCAGAATCCTCATTAATGGAACTCTGACTAATCGTGATGCGTATCAGCTGAAACTGGACCTGACATCTTATAATTGATTGTAGTTATAAATGTCAGTTTTCAGTCGTATTACAGCCACTGTACTGCGTTTAACTGCACTTAGTTTTGTTTTTGTTTCTTGTCGTTTACCCTAAATCTGTGCTATTTGGTTTGCTTGTCGTGAGTTATTTATTGCTTACCGCTACAAAGAAACTGGAAAACTGATCGCTCGGCACCGGACTACAGTTGAAAACTTTACAATCATTGGAAAACTTTAAATGAGTTTATAATATGTACAACTAAAACCTCCCTCGGTTTATTATAGTACTTATGTTCATTACGAAATTCGTATTTACAGGGTAACTAGATTGCTATATTACATAAGAGGTTTTAACATTCGACTACTGTTTTCAACCTTATTGCCACTTTTTCTAGTGCAATAACCGTAGCGCAACAGGAAGCACCTTGAATCTCTGTTCGAAGCACCTCTTACTGACATTCACGGTTAGGAAAAGGAACAGGAACACATTAGGATTAGGATTACTATGGGGGATTACTGAGAATGTATTGTACCTATGACCCCAAGTAGGGCAACCCAGGGAGGAAGGATGAGGTGAGAGGATACAGAGAGTGGTTGCCCCAAGGAGCCATGAAATGCAGAGGGCAGGGTTATTTTACGTGGACGGAAACCTCTCCCGGTAGTCCAGGTCAACGGATATTGCCCCCTACTATGGTTCGGAAGTGATCCCGGCGGTCGTTTTGGAGACGGGCTATCAACATTCCGGAGGAGGAAGTGATTATTTCAGAACATATCATCCTGCCATGCACCACCGAGACATCCGCCGACAATTCTACCCTGAAAGAGACCAACAGATGAGATATGATGTGAAATGATAATGGGGATGAAATGGAGGCACAGGAAATTAGGGGAATTTAATTAACCCACCCAGCATTCGCCTGGCGAACCGAGAAAAATTCCGAAAAATCCCACGGTTCAGGTAGGTCTGCCACGGGAATCGAACCCAGGCCTTCCGCATTCGAGCAGCATACGAAACCGCCTGAGGCATTCCATTCGTTTATAGCAAAACAATGAATTCGCGCTTTGAATTCTCGAAACGTAACATTCGCAGACACCGTCGCAAACTACCGGAGATAAATTGAGTTCGCACTTTGAACCCTGGGAACGTATGTAACATCGCAGTGACCATCGTAAACTACAGGATAAAAACTAAGTTCGAATGTCGTACTCTCGGTACGTAACATCGCAACGACCGTCGTAAACTACGGAGTTAAACTGAGTTCGCATTTCGAACCCTCGAACGTAACATCACAGCGGCCATCGTCAACTGCAGGGGGTAAATTGATTTTACGTTTCGAATATTGGTCACACGGCATTCGCAGAAAGTACTATAAACTGCAAGGAGGCATTGAATTCGTGCATCGAAACCTCGTAACGTAATACTCGCGCGAGCATAAATAAACTAAAAGGACCAGTGAATCCTTGTTTCGAATGTTTTACTGGACTGTGTTTGTGCCTGCGTCGCATTTCTTCGGCCGAAGCGAAACCCCATCCCTTGAAGACACTACATACCTCGCGGGCAGAGCTGTTAAGCTGTCCATAATATCTCAGTCTGCTTATAGCTTGAGGATACATGTTTACTGCATTTCATACAAGTGAGCCTCAGAAATTCCGTGCGTATAACGGTAAAGCAAGCTAAACGTCGATTTTATTCTATGTGTACTGCAGCGGGAATTAACGACACGTCGATAAACTGTCGTCTCGTCACTGATTTTCGAAGGTGGAATACAAGGACTCCACGTTCTCTTTCGCTAATACTAAGCGAGATGCTGCTTCTCGTAGATTTCTGCCTCAGCTGCTCAGCATGGATGTTGCACTCTGGGTATGCGTGGAATATTAGCGCAGAAAAACCAGAGCTTTCTTCGAAATGCGATTTGTTATCATAAAATAGAATTGAAGGTTTGCCGATACGTCTTAGTAGCTACGGCCGCCGGATAGGTTCACTATCACAATATACCACAATGCTGGTTAGGTTGACGACCAGCTGGCTGTGGACCAACCTCCTTCCACGAATGTTTCAACTCAAGTGACTTCTTTTCCTTCGTGGTCTCAGATCACGCCGTTACTTCCCCTTAACCCCCTACAAATTTTAGCGCGAAACATCACGTGGTCACGCCAACCAACAGACCTTTCACTTATTTTCCTGGACCAGGTGTGCAGTCAGTTTCCGAGAAAACCAGTCTCGGGAGTAAGACAAATACCTGGCCTGTGACCTTCTTACCTGCTTGCACAAATTTATTCCATTCTTGTCACTTTTAACACCAACTAAGCCACCACTAACTGTACCTTTTTAACATGCGCTGATTTCCAAATTATATAATTTCAATATTTTATGCATTTACAGTTTTGGCTTCAGTACAATACAACACCTATTAGGAAAACAGCTCTAATTCACGGCCCTCTACAAACAGTGCCCACAATTTTGACAAGATATCCGCTAGCACACTGCTGTACCAAAGTATTGTAGATTAACAATGAAGTCTTTCAACCTATTAAAGAATCTAAACAGATATTGAAATATAGAACGTATATCATCAACATATTTGTTCTTACTCTCGAATGCTAGTCTATAATAGGTTACAATTCACTTGCAATATTTATTATGCAAAATATCATTTGGTTGCGTAGAGTAATCATCGTGTTATAGAATTTCATAAGAAAGATACGTATATTTTGAAGTTGGGCGGCATTTCATATTTTCATGTACAAGCCCGTCATAGCATCCACAACCTAATCACCACAGGCAGATTAATTTAGAGCACGTGTATAACTACGTAAAATATTAACGGAAATACAACATCTTTATTTTGGCGCATTTTCCTGAAGAACAGAAAGAACATCCCACTGTAGATATTTCTTTCTTATGAAAAATAGCATATCGATTTTCCTTGGGGTTTTATATCTTCACATGGAGTCCGTACTCCCCTCAGGGATTTCAAGTCTCAAACTCGGTCAAGTGAAATGAAATATTCAGAAGCTCAAAATACTCTAAACAAACTTTATAGAAATTCCTGAACATAAATTTTATCATTACCTGATATTCCAACCTTCTGTCTGCTGAGATATCAGAGCAAATTCTAGCTCATGTAATGCGTGTTTTATACGTCTTCACACAAATCGACAGTAAAGCATATGAACTATTCCCACAAGCATTTTCCTTCACCTTCGGTAGTGTTATTTATATTTCATTCACCGAACGCACTTCTTTCCAACTTCCTTCCTGCTAGAAGTAGTCCTTCGTGGTCTAGGGGTAAAATTTTTAGCGTCTGGTTCCCGAGGTCTTGGGCTCAAGCCCATCAAACATGGCTTCCTTCGGAAGGGAAGCAACGCCGCTGATTCGTATCATATATTTACGGCAGCTAAAGAACTTTAAGCCTGATAAAGAATCATCTAAGCAAAATGAAGTGTCTTCTAGGTCCAATATAGAATACAATAATGAGAAGCACACCAGATTAATTTTGTTTCTTGCTAGCTGGAACATAACTGAGTTATAAATGTCAGAGCTTGATGTTTCCGGAATAATATAGCATAGCGTAGGGATGATTTGTGATATCATGTATACCTTAAAACTATCGACATTCAGTGATAGAAAGGTATTTCAAATTCTTTGAAATAGAATTTCAATACTTTCGCGATGTTTCTAAATTGCTTAATTCTCACCTTTTTGTAGTTTACGTCCTCCAACGTTAAGTCATATCGGACGATGAATGAAATGGGTGAAATGATGCTCAAATGAGCCCGGGGTACATGGAGCTTAGAGCTACCTGACATTTGTTTTTCAGGATAAGGGAAAACCCCGGGAAAACCTTATCCAGGTAACTCACCCTGACCGAGATAAGAACTCGGGACCTCTTGAACGTGAGGCAGACACGCTACCATCTACGCCAACGAGGCGGGCTTCTGGACTAGGACGATATAAGAATGAAACGCTATTGCTGGCTTCCATTTTGATCCCCGCTATTACTACACACCTTGCTGGTGAAGCAATGCTCCATTATTCTCCAATGCCTAATTGCAAACAGAAAAAAGCTGGGGGCGGGTGAAGAGGTATAAGTGAATCATGATATAGGGGTGTATATGGTGCGAAGAGGTACTAAATCGTTACGAAACAAGTAGGCAGGCTTCGGAAGAGCAATGTATGAACGAGGTCTACCCGGGAGTTGAACTCCCCATCTATTACCAGGGAGCGCCGAAGCAATCTCCGGGGGTCTTTCCAGTAGGACAACACCCTGAGTCTAGAAAGCCCCCTCTCCTTTTCGGGTGAAGTAGATACGCCACTTACGTGCGTCAACCCACCCGGGTCAAATACAGGTAACATCCTCAGAGATGCAGCTTCCGAAAACTAGTTCAAAGGCATTAGAATTTAATACTGTTAAATTGTACCGCCACAAATTACCATTATCACTTTGTCCCTAATTCCCGATTTAAGCCTTCCAGGTTTCAAAATAAAGAAATATATCACGGCTACTACTTATTTATCTATGAATGAATAAAACGAAGGTTTTGAACACACATTATTATTGCTATTATTAATGCTATAATTATAAGTATTGTATTTATTGATTCTTTTGATTAAAAAGAAAATAAACACTCTTGGTGGACTTAATATAATTTAAAATGTGCTGCCAATTTCAAAATTCAAAACCAACTGTCGTAAGATTTAGTACAAAATTAGTTAAAAGTTTATTGAGACTGCCATGATGAACTGTGACGGAGCTTAAATTTCCAGGCTATAGGTATTTATAAGCTGAACATACCATATCCCGGGGAAGATAGCTTCAAGATTTGTGACGTATTTCAGCCCGGAGTGAGGCCTGCAGTGCGAGTGATGTCAGGCAAGAGCCGTGTAGTACCATGTCGCCTGTATAAATGGCGCTGTGAGTACAGAATCTGAGGGTTCAGACAGGTGTAACGCACTCACTGACAACTATGTAGCTGCCACGTACCAAACGGAACTGTTAAATTTACAAAGTGGTGATTTATTGGAGGATAAATATACATATAAGTAAGACTTGGCTGATGTTTACAAGAATGTACTCCAAATCAGATTTCCGAGGTTATATTGACTTGCTGCATAGACACTGTGTATGTTTGGCTCGTCATATATGTGCAAACATTTTTTTTTCTGTTATGAAGCTAGTTAAGTCCAAACCCCGAAGTACCTTGTCGTATCACAATCTAACATGCAGAGTTCTATTACAAATTTCCCAAACCTTACGTTCTGCCATTGATAAACTAGTTGGCCAAATTTTAAAACCCTACAACGCTTTAAATGATCGAATTACTTTGCAGTTAAAGCGCACTTACACTAAATCCCTTTTAAAATTACATTTCTCTAGTTTCAGTTTTATTAAACATAATTACTTTTAAATATTATATGACGTTATCCTTTTCGTGCTAGAAAACTAACTTTGCTGCATGTTTTGAAAACTATATTTCATAATTACATAACTGTGATTTGGTTGATGTATGTACTTGCATAATTAAAAAAAAATCTGCCATTTAAGTGCCAAGCCAAAGAGTTTTCTTATCCACTGAGTTAAATTCTTTGAGTGATTTTATGTTCCAGAGAAATAGACATAGTTTTAAGGTGATATAAAGGAAGCTTAAGTGCCTTAATATAAATAGTATGAGTATATTGTACACAAATATCGAAGGCTCTATGCTCTATTTTCATGCATAACAAAAACATTGTTTCCTCGCACATTTACTGCAAATTTTTAACTAGAGAAATTTAATGGAGCTCAAGCTCAACATAGAGGTGAAATAATGTTATTTTATATCACATTAACTTTTCCAAAAATATGTTTAAATAGGAATTTACGCCAATATATCCCTGTAATTTAAGCTATATTTACTGCTGAAATACACCAAGCGATGATTTAATTGGGTAGATAATGAAGGCACTGCTGTTTCCGGAGTGCTTAGCACCAAAAGTTAGTCATTTGTCTTGTCACGGTGAGTGAACTGGAACGTAGTCTTAATGTTAACTAGAAACAGGCTCGAACAGGTTGAAAGTTAACGATGCTGCTTATAATAAACCCACCCAGAGATGTATTTGAATTACAAGTAATATTATAAGGATATTGTGTACAGAAACTTAAGCTACCATTCCTATTAGTATGCCTGTAAAAATAAAACATAATATTAAATATCAGCGCCTTTGTAGTTCTGCTGGCGTTTTGAATTAAATACTGAAGAGTTTCTGTCTGCACCTCCCAAATTTCCATCCTCTGCCTCTGGTTACTCTACCTCACTCTCACTAATATTCCCTTACTTTTTCCCTCTACGAAGCCTAGAGTCTGTTTGGGTTAAGCTGTCAGAAAGAGAGAACAATAGAGGGATGACTTGAGCTACTTCCCATTTACTACAATGAAAACGGGTTGTTTCTTCCGGTCAAAAACTTTTACTGTCGATTTTCGTCTACCACTGTTTCCCCGAATGTACAGATTCCTGGAATAAACTCCCTTACACCTTCACCCTGAAAGGTACCTCACAACAATGCGCGTGAGCGTCAGGGTGAGTACTGCTACCTCTTTCTAGAAATCCGTGACTTCTAGTCCCATTTCTTGTAACAAACAAGAAATCGAACTTTCCAGTCAGCTACCTGTCTCTTTAGCTGTTTTGGCATGCTTTTATCTTCGTCCTACTCTATCTGTCCCTTATCTCCGCGCTGCACTTTATGCCCCTTTGTGTGCGTCGGCCACGCTTATTGCAACAATGGGTTCGGGACAATAACAAAGAAAACTTATAACTTCAGATTAGTACGAATATTCTTTTCAGTCCTCTTCATTATCCATAATTTCCTGCCACTAGAAAATATACAAACATTCATAAAGATTTTCTCTCTAAAAACACCGCTTGTTTAAAATTACTTTGATGTGACGAATTGATGTTTTTAGGAATTCGAAAGTTTCAATTCGTTGCCAGTATTAAAGCGATGCTAGTGCTGAGCTGTTTCTCGTAAATTTATGGAAACTCTATGGAATTTAAATGTCAAATTATAGCGTTTCAATTTTAAATAAAGGTTATTTCAACAAGAGTGTCCAATCTTTGAACTTAAATAATACATGTTCTATAAATTATAGAGGTTTATTTACTTTTTTATTTTGGAACATAATGTCATTAAGTGTGGAATAGAACATCAGTTAAGTGACCGCCGTGATTTAGTTGAGTTGCACGTAAAGTTTAAGCCAATTTCCAATGGCACAAGAACGTGACTTAGGCCCAGCGTCACGAGTAACACGCATTATGTTATTCATAAGATCATTTACTGTTTCTGGCTTGCTGGCATAAACTTAAGATTTAACATAACCCTACAAGAAGTAATCTAACAGATTTAAATCACATGATATCTGGGTCCACTTAACATCACCTCTACGGGAAAAGATGAAAGCTCTAAAATTCTCCTTCAAAGATCGATTGTTTCGAGAGGTGCAGGACATGTGGCACCATCTTGCTGGAATCAGATATTTCTGAGACCCATACGATCCAATTGAGAGCCAAAATACCCTCTTAAAGGAGCCCGGTATCCTTCTCCATTGACAGATATAGCTTCTCCGTCTTGATACACATTGATAATACATTTTCAGAATTTCTGCGTGTGCCTTAATGCTGTAACGTTCCACGGCTATTTTTCAGTAGCAACTGTAACAACTTGAAAAAAATTACTGCTGTAACTCAATAACAACGGCAGATATTGCATATTAAAATAGGACACTCTTGTTGAAAGCCCCTGAATATGGATTCGAGTTTCCTTGCAAACACAAAAAAAATGTGTCTTAGATATTATTTATACAAAGGTTTGTCTGAATTAACCTGAATTGGTTAAAATAATAAACTTTTAGAATAGTTGTTTTAAACGCAATATACAAATAAACCTTACCAGGTGAAGAAGGTTATGTGAATGTGGTGCATCAGATTTGTTACAATTTATAACTGATTATTAATTTTACCGAGTGTTTTCTCAGACTGTACGTATATATTTCCCTTTAGAATATTACAGACTTTATGTTATGATAAAGGGATTTTTGATGGAGTCTTGATTGGTGGGTTTGACCTATTGCCTTTCACGGAGGTGACCCGAGTTCAATCTCCCCCGCTAAGAGCGAGAAGTATCTCGGAGGAGTAGCTTCCGGAGGTATTCTAGGTGTGCTCATATCTACGGATTCCCTCCCACTCATCATAACAACTGATCCATCAAAATATTCCTGCTCATCAACATTATCATTTATCATTCGGGACATACGAAAATAAACGCGCTAAAAACGGAGAACTTGTATCGCCTGCCGCCCTCTTAAAGAGAAGTCGAGCGCTCTGTAAATAAACGAACTAATTTCCCCGCTAGCCACTGTGGTGCGGTAGGCGTTACAAACAAATTAAATTGGTGTTCAAATTAAATTCGTCGAAGTATGCTACCAATACACAGAATTTATCGGAAACCTGGCTTTAAGAATAATTATCAAAACAATTCTCTACTATAGCGTTGGGACATTATTTTCTTCTAAAATATAATACTCTTATTCTGCGGCCATTGCTGTTGCAGATTTATACCTCGCAAGATTATAGATAAGTTCTGAAGATCTCTTAAACTACTATTCCAGAAAATATTTCATTAATATTTTACAGGATTTAAATGCACTCCTTTTAGTTCCAAATATCTATCTTGCCATGCACTAAGTTGCTTTATAAAGCAATATAAGATCCATTTCTTAATTTTATCATCTTTTGATTAAATTGATCAGCAAATACTTCTTTAACACAATAAACTGTTCATGTTTTAATATGTACCAAAGTAGATACAAATAGTCCTTAGAGGCTGTTTTATCATCCTGAAACTTAATTTGGCTCTAATCAATAGTTTATGAGAAAAAAGTTTATTCATAAAAAGTAATTCATATTTCACATATTCTGTTTAACTTTGTTCTACTATTATGTAGGCCAGGATGGACAGGAAGACTAATTTTTCAGTTTCAGCCTTGCACAACAACAGTTAAAAACTGCATATTGCTGTTGAAGCAACAAATATTGGTAAGCAAAGATTACCACGTTGGCGCTACAGTTTGAAGCAAATTGTGTTTAGCTCAGGGTAAAGCAGTGAGGTTTCTCACAGGGCATGCGTGGATATGTGTGAGAAAGATAGTTTTAATGACACTGGAATGCCCGTTTCAAACTGGTTAATTGACTCCTTTTTATCAGAACATCGAACTTGAAGTTGCCGACCAAGGCTTACCAATATATCACTGTTTAGAGATACTGAAGGCGGAATGCTTATTACTCGATAATACTTAATTAGTTACATATAAACTGACAAATATCTTCTCTCATCACTTCTGGTCTGCCTGGCCCAAGACAGAACAAGAGGACTGCCCCAATCGGCTGCCAGCCACGAACTGTCTGTCCTCACAGCTGCGCGTGAGCGTATAGATTTCACTTTCTGGAAGCCCATTATTCGACCAAACATTCCCTTTGTGCCTATTTTGTCATGTCAATAAGAAGTGTCCGAAGAATAGCCCATTCAACAAAGTCAAGTGCTAGCCTTTAGAAATCTGCTAAGGACACTGTTTCTTACATTTATTTTGTTATAACCACTCAACCAACTGCACCTGTTCGTGTCGTAACAAACATACAAGACACATTTGAAATCCATTATGATTCTTTAATTATGGCAATTCTTAATTTCGGTATCACTGTGTAGCAAAATCTCATTTCCAAATATCCACCTATTTAACCTCTTAAATAGCTCAAATAATTCTTAAGAGTAAATATATTTAAAATCGTTTAGCTGTGATTTGTCTCTATTTTAAGGGGAAATAACACGTTCTATAATGCCTGTTAAATGTGATATATTCGTGAAGCAGTTGCGGCATGGTATTGAGGTTTCTACAGGCTGTGGATGCCCGCTTAATATATTCACTGATGTACTGTTAAACAGTAGGTTTCTTAACTAAACACAATCAAATTATTTTAGTTTTATACCACCTTTAGATTAATCGTAACTTTATTTGCTACCAGCAATGTTAACACCAAAGCATATTCACAACATCTCTTAGGATTTTCAAGTTTATCATACCAAAATTTATGAAGTTCTGCTTTAATAATTTCAGGGAAAACAGGTCACTTGTACCAAAGGTAATATTTTACAGAAAAAGCTGTTTAAAACAAAACTGAAAAGGACCAGACCATATGACCTTAGCATATAGAAGCTGCTGTAGTTAACAATAACACAGACTTTTAGTAAAAGTTCCACCTAAATGCTGGGCTAAAGTTTAACTGACTGCTTTAAAATGCGAAAAACCTGTGTGTGTATGTGTGAGGTATATATATACTGCATAAAGACTAAACATATAAACCATTTCTGGCAAGCTTTGATATCGTAGTTTGCCTTTCATTCTGTGCTTTTTGGCATCTTTAGCACTGCTGTACACAAATGTGGACTGCAAAAACTTGTGGCAGAAAATTATATACGAACCTACAAAGAGATATAATCTAGACACAATATACAGGGATTTACAGCCCCACTTAAACAAATTCAGAATATGTGTTTATATGTAAAATATTCAAAAAGAGCACAATTTGGTAGTTGACACGAGCATTGCAAGCATCCATTCGAGGCTGACAGGCTATTTAGAGTACCTATTTAAGCATTAGCATAACGGCATAAAACTTGGATAAACATAACGCAAGAGGTTTACAAATTGAAGCGTAAGCAGCAGCCAATGCCACGAGAGCTGAGCTTTATACGTTGTTCTGCAAAATGACTATTAGCAGTAGAAGTTATGCACATGTCCGAACCCATATGAACATAAACATCTCCTAAATAAAAGAATGTTAAACTTAACAAAGCACACTGACCACCACAATTTGTTTTGCTGTGCTTTATATAGGCAGCCCACTGATTACTGGCCCATAAGCATATAAGTTAATCAATAAATGGGAGCGGAAAATCTGATACCGGAAATTATGCTTGGCAAAGACATAAACGTTAAAGCTTACATCTTGCAAGCTTCTATGTCCATGTTTAATTTAATATTTTTCTGTATATCTACGTGATTCGTTGTGAACGATTCCTTTACAACATGTATCCAGTTTTCTTTATTTATATGTAATAATTACTGTTAATCTGATCTGAGAATAGGAAAATGTAAGAGAGCATAATTAGGATCTGCTTGAAACTCATGCGTACAACGATTTATGAACATCACCTTTGCCAAGAACATAGGTGAAAGAGCAAGGAAACCACTCACATGTCTCGAAGTCAGCTTAATTAACGTGCGGTCCGGAAGCATTAGGAAGCCAAGCCACGCCGACACGTGGAGTTGTACGAACCAACAGCATCTCGAGGTTTGTTGCCACGTCATCTGCTCCCCATCCGCTCGATACGACACTTAAGAAAGGAAGATTAGGTGACTCTTGGAAACTCTGTTACCAACCTTTCATTTTCCTTACAAATCTCTGCAAACTGAAATTGGATAACTAAACATTGCAGTTGAAACTCTTTGGTATATGCAGATACGGTAACAGTTAAGAGTAGTATTAATGTTTTCCTGCAGTAAGGAAACGTCTTTGAGCATTTCAGCACTAAATAGCTTAAACTATAAAGGAGAAAGTAAATAGCATATAACGTTAACTGCTAAGATTGCATTTTATCTAGTATGTTTTATTCCCAAAACACACATCAATACCACTTTTATGTAATACCATTATCGTTAAGCTTGCTTCTGGCATTAAAATACGGTATTTTACTAACTACGAATTTGCACCCTTAAGTTGTAGCAAATTAATTTGCTTTATCTCTTTGTTTTATGCTCTAAGTGTTTAATACTTACATTAAGTTTTACAGGTTGTACAAAATGCAGACTTTCCCTATGGTTCGAAATAGCTTTCTTTCCTAGCACAGTCCCTTTAACACTGTTCTTGGTAATTAACAGTCTCGAATGGCATTGCAATACCTTAAAGTGCGCCTTAGATACCATAAACATTAAGGAAGAATAGAAGCTTTCCACAGTCTTATAATATATAATGCATGGAACAAAGAATAGGAAGCTTGCCAAGTCGCCCTGTTCTTCTGAAGCTGTTCAAAATTAAGGACACATCTTGTGTTTTATGATATGATTAAATTGCCATTAAATAAACGAATAATTTCAGTCCAATTTTGTGCTGCTCAGTTGATGGTTCTCAACTTTTCTCATTAACAGGGAGATGATGATAGCTGCATAGAGGACCAATGTGCTCTTCAGGACATCAAGGTAATTGCTTAGAGTACAGCAGCGATATGCCATGGGATTTTCTCACAGAAAAAAATACTGCACCTTCTGTAATATTGAAGTTGCATGCCCTAAGGAACTCAAAACTTCCTCCTTGCACTCAAGTAATACTCTAAAACCTTTATATCTAAATTCGATTAGCACTACTTCTACCTGAATTTATTCCTAAGAGGTTCTTTTATATATCTGTAGCTTTGTGCTTTATACATTATAAGAGAGGAAATAATACGCATACGTTCAAAATTTCCGGTAGCACTCCACTGTATGTTTACTGCTGGTGATAAAACACACAAAAGACTGAACTGAACATGAAACATTCAATTTATTCGACAACACGAGAGGTTATGACAATTACATTCCAAAATGCAGCAAAGATAATGAGTGGCGAAGGACTGAATAACCTCCAGTAGTTTTCAACTTGATACATCCAAATTGTGCCAAAAATTAAGACTGATTTAATATGTATTTTAAATGGCTTATAAAAGTTGTCCAAATGAAATTGAAAAACCTGTTGGTACCTAATGTATTGCATATATGGAAGAAAGACGATAATGTAAGCTTGTGCTGCTATAGTCCCTTTGACGGTTCAAGAAGTGTCCAAGACATCTGCTGGATGGGGTGCATCCCAAGGGAAAAGTGGCCGTAATTCCCAGAGGAGCAATTTTTCATCTGCATCTTGAGCTTTGTCATCGACACCGAACCACCATGAGCTTCTATCAGTGGCCTGAAAACACGGTACTGGTAAGAAGAGAGAATTGAACCATTTGGGAAGAATGGACAATCCTCAGTGGAAGCACTTTGCAAATCTTGGCAATCGTATTGCATAGATTTTGAATCCAGTTGTAGTACATAGGGGTAATTTGCCCAGTCAATAAAGGGCTAAAAACAGTGAATGTCGGAACTTTCTCTGGTAAAGCTGAATTTTCTCCCAGTAGTAGATCACTATTAGAGAGACATTTTTTCAAAAGTCCCCGAAAATTCAAATGGTGCTTCCCCCCTTCCCCCATTATGTTTAAGATATGGACTTTTACGCAATCGCATACAACTTTTTAATCAAGAGTTTATTAAGGTTATATTATTTACAGTTTTAGTCCCTGATAAATGTTCTACAACTTTTATAATATCATAATAAGAATATGGTTTTGCAATCTAGATAGGTGGCTAAAAATATTGTTTCTACAACATTTCATTAATTTACGGGAAAATGCTGCACTTATCATAATTTAAGTTATTATAAAGGTTATAGAATATTTATCAGGGAATGAAACTGTAAATAATATAACCTTAACAAACTTTTGATTAAAGAGTTGTATGCGATTGTGTAAAACTCTACATTTTTAAACTTAAAGGGGATAAGGGGGAAGCTGCATTGGAATTTTCGGGGACTTATCAGAAAATAATCCGCTAATCAAAGTCTATTACCCTTGAAGAAAATCAGCTGTACCAAAAAGAGTTCCGACACAAAACCTTTATTGACTGGGCTATACTAAAGGCGAAGTGAAAACGAGGTATTAGAAGAGAACACACAGTCCTAATTAACGATAGTAAAAGAACCATACACGGATATCGTTGAACAAATTCGGCTATAATATATGGTAGCAAAGCCTACTGCTATTGAATGAACATACTGGAAATGAGCAACAGAATTCCAAGATAAGAAAAAGTATCAACAGTTGATTTAACTAACAATGATTCATTTAATTCCGACTTCAGGTTGCGGTAACTTGGAGAATAACGATGAAGTTGCAACCTCAAAGGTATTACAATTCTAAGCGACTCCATAGACGAACAAATCTGATCCATAAAACGTGTGTTCACAATTCATTTGAAAGACGCAATTGACAGATATAGGAAACCGAATGATGGCTATAAGCATAAGGAAAATCAAAATTCCATTCAAATTAATCTTAAATTTTTTTACAATACGAACGTCGGTTCTCAAAATATTCAAATATGAAAAAATTCACTTTAGAACAAGTTGAAGTCTGATAAATTCCAAGATCAATCCATATTAAAATATGCGGTTCAAATATATATTTAATAAGTTTGAAAAATTTGAATGCTTACAAAACTTTTCTCCACGTTTCATCAAAGAATGTTATTTACGTTTCCCTGTGGTATCCAGGAAAATGGTCAGCTCACCTCATTATTATGAGCTACCTTTATTTATGACAAGGAACGCAAATTTCAGGAGAGAAAGAGAAATAGAGCAGAAAAGGAGACAAAGCCGAGTGGCACACTGAACCTAAAAACAATCTTCTGAAACGTAAAGTTACAACAATTATGCTCTGTAAGTTAAGAGCAGGATGGAATAAAACTAAGCCTGTTGTGGCTCAAACTAAGCTTTTTAGCTCTTCTGTCTGTAAGCTAAAATTTTCTTATGCCCCCCAGAAATTTTGAAATTTATAAAACTGAGCCTGCCAACATTAGATACGTACGTTGATCGCAGACTATTAGAGTGAATTCCTTTGGGACGATAGGTTGCGTCAATATTTGGCGTAATTTGGCATTATAAAGACGAATTAAGGAGGTATACAATTGCAAGTTTGAAAAGAAAGCTAATTCTATTTAAATTGCCTTTGCTTCTATTGAAATTTAATTCAAATGAAAACTATGTTAGTCTTTGATGTATTACACTTAACATATAAAAATGTTTTATTACAGAGTCGATCAGTTTCATATAAAATGTTTTATGTCAAAAGTTGTCTGTTGAAACATTTCTGTCCTTAATAAAAGAAAACAAAATAATAAAAGGTGACCATAAAATGTAAACAAAATAATTGATTCCCTTTCACAATTAAAGAAATAGCTGAATACAAAAATGTTTCTCTCAAGATAATCATCTTGAAAGCTTTCAAAAATGACATCATACCTCCTAAACCATAATTCATTATTATGAAATTCACTAAACCGAACCGATGAAAATTATATGAATTACCTACATTGAACTCCCTAAACATAGGTTTATGAATTTAACTATAAAATGGATAATCAAACCCATACCATTCTGTCTGCCAAGAATTTAAAATAATGCGTATAGGCATTGGATTTGGCACATAAGCATTTATGACTGAAAGAACTGGAAATTAAAGAATGCCTATAGCTAAAACCGATGAGACGTAAGATCAGTGAATTGGCAGCGTGCCCTATTTATGAAGTAATTATTCGGATCTTTATTTCCCTAATTTGGCATGTTCTTCCCATATTGTACCCATATTAGCGGCAGAGATGTTAACCACAGCTTATAATGCGCCTCTGTCCGAACCAATATCCTAATGAAGAAAGTCCTGTTCCAAATATAATTTCTTCTGTTTAATGTACCGCAAATTATGACGCTTGCTTCATGGATTTGGCGCTGGAAAATCGCCAAGACCCGAATAACTCCAGTTAAGCTGTGATGTGCTAAAGTACAGCAATTAATTCCATAAAATATTTTCATAATGCAAGACGTCCAAAGTTAGAAATTCCCGAAGATTTTTCTTCTCCGGTAATTTGATCCTACAGGGTTTTGATGCAGTTTTTAAATGCCAATGAGAAATTAATGGAATCATGTTTTTCATTACTTTTGCTAATTCTATTACTAAATTCCTATTAGTAAAATATGTGATTCACCATTAATAAATTGATATTTACAAGTTTCTCATTGTCGCTGTATATACTCATAGATTCTAAGTAATTCTACAGTTAAGCTATGAAATATTTTTTCTACTGAAAATAATTTTGTATTTTTTCGGGGGGCGGATTCTGCACTGCGACCAGTCTTGAACTATTGTACCTTATTGCCCAAGTGGGGAATCCCCAGGAGGAAGGATAAAGCGAAGGGATACAAAGGACTGGCGTTCCAAGGAGCCACTACAGTTCACAGGGCAGGGTCCCTACATTTTACTTAGATGGAACCTCCTCTCGCAGGCCAGGATAACGGACATTCCCCCGTACTGCGGATCAAAAATGGTCCCAGCAGTCGGTTGGGAGACCTGCAGCCGACCTACTGGAGGACGAAGTGGTTCATTCAGAGCATAACATCCTGCCAGGCAACGCCGAGACTCCCGCCGACACTTTTACCCTGAGAGAGACTACCAGATGAGAGATGATATGAAATGGAGGGACAGGTAATTCGGAGGATGTAATTAACCTACCCAGCATTTACCTAGCGAACTGGGAAAAAAAACCGAAGAGTCAAACCTGGGCCTCCTGAACGCGGGCCACAGACGAAACCGCCTTAGGCATCCCGCTTGGTCACGTTTGTATTGTGACCAGCATCAACAAACTTTAAGCTATGTTTCATTAAACTTCACATGAAGGTCTATTTAAAATAAATGCTGTTCTGACAACTTAGATTTTCCAGCACTTACAAATATTGTGTGGCTTTCTCGCATAGAGTTTTAGATAAAGTGGAATATAAAATATCAATGTTGAACAGCTAAATGAACGTAATCTTTCGTCAACTGTACCTCAGTATCTATATCCTTTATATCTTGGGTAGTTACGATGATAAATGCGGATATTAAATTTTCAATTAATTAAGTACTGCCATTGCTTTTAATGGCAGAGATATAATGCTCCTTTTGAACACATTTCTCTTTTAGATCTGTATATACTTGAACAGCTGACGGAATGACATTAGATTCTAACATGATATGCAAGAAAGTCTTTTGCAGCATATTCAGTTGTTCTAAAATTCTTTTTTATAACTTGGTGTATTGGGAACATATACACAATAGCACAGTTTCTCAATCTACAATGCGTGCATACCGTTAGTTGACTCTAAAAACCTTAAGGGTACTCCATTTTGAATTTTCTGTAATATATGAAATATATAAATTGTTATTGAAAATATCCTCAGATACTGTTGAATCACGATTAGAAGTGCACTTGTAAATAAGTTTGTTTAAATAGAGTCGGATATTTTAAAACTCCATTGTTTTCAATTCTTTGTTTCTTATATTTTTCCAATTTATAATGTTCCTCGTAAACCTGCTTTTTTAGTATCTTACAGGTTTGCATAATATTTAATGTAGGGTGAAGGGCAAGTTTTTTTTTTATTTATGTCAAACATGGTTTTGGATTAAGGACTTAAACAATTCATATTGGATTGATTTTGAGAAAATGAAAGATGTTACTGCTTTCTCAATTTTACCAACGTATATTTTATTTTCACAGAACATATAACCCTAATTGTAAAGGTATTTATTTGAAAAATGGAATATAAAATTTAAGGTCATGAAAGTTTAACTTTATCATTGCACGTAAATTCCATTTTTATTTTTGGAACGTTATATTTTTGTAAACTTCGGTACATAGAAACTACGAAGATTAATTTGTCCTTAAAATTCCTTTGGACAAATATCTGTCAAATTTTCTACTGAACTGTTTGACATTTCTAAAGCATGGATCTTTTAATATTAAGATTCTTAATTACTTCGCATACTGCGAACTATAATAGCGCTCACGCAGTCCTTTGCTACAGGCTTATCAAGGGAGGTAAATGTAAGGCTTGAAGCTTTCACGGCGAGCATTTCTAATCAGAGCTTCGTGGGTGATCAGCCGTGTCAAATTAATAAACGTCGAGCTTTCGGCCATTGTAAACTCCATGGTCTTCTTCTGGAGTTTACAATGGCCGAAAGCTCGACGTTTATTAATTTGACACGGCTGATTACCCGCGAAGCCTTGATAAGGGAGGTAAATATCAAAATATGATATAAGAAGCGTTATAAATTAAAGTATGGCATGAGGAAACGCACAGTTATAACTCTAAGCGTTTAATTTATAACACGATGTCAGAAACCCCATGGCACACCCTCCCGTGGATAGAGTTGCAGTGTTCCAGCTCCGGGCTACGAATGTGACTGGTGTTAAACCTATCTATGAGGTGCAAGAGACTCAACCCATGCACATCTCGGATAAGACCGATGCCTACTTCTCTGCAATTGGTAGCGACTTTAGGTTAAGAAACCCTTTAACCCAGCTGAAGTACATACGATGCTGACCATAACGCGTAGCCCTGACCGTTGGAGGGGTTCCCCTATATCGTGTAGAATGCCTATGAGAGATTGATCCGCTGTCTAGTTGTTAGGCCTTGAGTTTCTGATTGTGCTGTTCTTTATTCTCAAATATATTCCGATCTCTATTCCCTTTATGGGCTCTGTATATTTGAATTTCATCAAAGTTTTACATTTTTTCACGATGGCAATCGCACGAAACAGAAGTCCGATTTCGAAACTTATCCTTGAAGAAGTCATATTTAGGCCAGCGCCAACGGCAAACATGGCGCCAGCTTGACGGTGAGAAAGAGGTGTAGGTGTAGACTCCAATTTGCCTATTGTGAGCTCGGACGTGCCTGCAGCAGCAGCTGTTAACTTACTGGAGCAGTACCAGCACTACTAGTAGTAGTACTAGTAGTATTAGTATTAGTAATGCTGGTACTGCTCCAGTAAGTTAACAGCTGCTCCTGCAGGCATGTCCGAGCTCACAATCAGTAATTGGAGTGTACACCTACACCTCTTTCTCACCGTCAAGCTTGCGACGTGCTTGCCGGTGGCGCTGGCGTAAATAGTACTAGTACTACTACTACTACTACTACTACTACTACTACTACTACTACTACTACTAGTAGTAGTAGTAGTAGTAGTAGTAGTAGTAGTAGTAGTAGTAGTAGTAGCAGCAGCAGCAGCAGCAGTAGTGTAGAAACAATATCTTAAGCAGTGATATAGAAATAGGTACTTTTTTAACATAGTCATTTCTTAAAGAGATTGCTTCAATGAAAGGAATACAATCCAATAGTGCAACCTCTGCAATCCAAAGAAGTACCCTTAGACATCTTAGAAGTTATACTCACTATCTCACCAAGTGCTTTAATTGCCTTATTCATGTATGTTGTATACTTGGGAAACACGCATGAATTGAACACTCTTTCCACTTTGCGTTTGGTCACTAGTTTTAGTTAAGAATTCTTATAAATTGAATAGTACGCACGTCTTCCTGGAAGACTTAGTGGCCTCTTCAGAAGTTGTACCCCTAATCTCATTTTGCAATATGGCCACGCTTTAAGGTGCGAACGTGGATAAGAAATATTCAAGGGCATGTCTTCTAGAAAATATTTCACTCTAGAACTGTGGCATACAATTGGGAAGAAATATCTTGGAGATTCCGATTTCCAACTTTTGTAATTCTAAAAACCCACTCAAAGGTAAACATTCACTTCCCAAGTACATACTGTATATCCCAAAAGCGACACATGCATTTGCATCATCACAAGTTACTCTGATCCATACCGGTCAATTGACTCTATCGCGTTTGCCCGCCTCGGTAGCGTAGATGGTAGCATGTCTGCCTCACGTCCAAGAGGTCCCGAGTTCGAATCTTGGTCAGGGTGAGTTACCTGGATAAGGTTTTTTCCGGGGTTTTCCCTTATCCTTCAAGACGAATGTCGGGTAACACTAAGCTCCATGGACCCTGGACTCATTTGAGCATCATTTCATCCAATCCATTCACCGTCCGATATGACTAAACGTTGGAGGACGTAAATTACAAAAAAAAAAAGAAAAAAAAACTGAATCTATCGCTGGGTTGTAGATGTTTGCTCGTTGAGATTCGTATGCATACAGGCTCCACGTGTGTTTTAAAGGAGTCTTACTGTGTTTATTAGTAAAATATGGTTGACTATATCTTTTCGTTGATGGCATAGCGCGAATTCGACGACTTCCAAATTGCTTGGTACATGCGTTGAATCTTCATAATATCGGTATTTAGCGCACTAGCTGAAACATTGTAATTTGTGACTTGTTTATACCGATATTTTGTTCAATAACAAAGTTCTCTTTAAGAATTTGTACTGTTTCCAATTAGAATAGTTCAATATTTCAATCATTTATGCTCATATTCTACATTTAACAATAATAGTTAAGATAACCAAAACTAAAGGTGCCATAAATGTAACGTGCAATGGCCGAGGTCATAAAACTAATGAATGGAAGATCAGCAGTTCCACCTCTATGACTCAGGTTCTTTTCAGGTTCTCCTAACTCGAAGTAATTGGAAATTACTGCAAAGTAACGCTAACTTTGGGCCTTGGAAGACTTCTTCAAATATTTCTGTTTGCAATTACCAGGCAGCGAAACATGGGCACCTATGAGAGGCATACGGATGACTTCAGTGAACTATGTTATAATGTGCCGTTTACAATACAAAAATGGGCCCTGCCCGTTGCAGTTCAACAGAAAAGCTGTGTATCCAAATTCTGTTAATCAAGAACCTTTGAAGGAAAACAGTCCACCTGAGAATAACAAAGTACATGAATTGTATAAATATTTACGCCTTGCATCCATTACATCATGTGATCTCGAGCGTAATGCAGTATTGTTTAAGTGAAAGCCGTAGGTGATCTACTTTTGAGACGTTTAGAAAATTTATTGTGGTGCGCCATACTGCTAATTCTGTAACAATAGAAACATATGAATAAGAAACGGATATACAGAGACACAAGACAGTGAACTTGTATTTCACAATTAATATATAACACTTGTGTTGTGAATACTATTACATGTGTTGTAAATCTATCTGAGATGGAGGTACTCCGTTTGAAAATATACGTATATAACATTAAGTGTAAACAGTGTATATTTATTATTCAACATCCTACTAATTATTTCTCCACAGGAACATAACAGCCAACCAAATGAAATGTGTCATGAAAATTACTTTAATTTTGAATATTCAAAGGATGAATCGCAGGACTAGTACGTCAAGTGTTTCGTCACATTTATATCGTTTGTTTTGCCTTGCTGCTCCCTATCGCTGTGCACTGCTCATGATATACGTAGTTATAGCTAATCTGTTTCATCGGTGCCCAGGTTTCACAGTCTGCTAATCACAGTTAATTTTCTTGTATCATTAGTGTCCGCCGCCAATGTTGCCGAGTTCAGTTACAATGGGCATTAAACTCTTTAAAAGCAGAAGGACAAAAATTGCTCAAATATGTATATTTTTCATAATCGACAGTACAAGATAAGCATTATGCGTTACTCAATTTTCTAGCTTAGATACTCTGTAAAATATACATAATGTAGACGATTAGGAACTTAATACCGGAGCCGGTATTATAAATATCCCATTAGTGCTATTTGCTATTCCCTTTTTCATTACTCTTAGGAACACCGATATTAAAGAGACAATGGAAGCTGAATTTAAGCCGATTAGTAATTACGCCTGTGCATCTGTAATCAGATCCTTGCAGTAGCTCTCAGGCTTTAGCCATCCCGTTAAAGATATTCCCTGGTGTTCCAGTCCTCGCAGATGTGTGTATCAATAATACAGCATCATTGAACCGGCTACAAATTTCGTTAGGAATTCGTAGTTTCGGATTTGTTAGGAGAGTAGCACACAATTACAGATCGAATAACCGTGCCGTAGAAGATATTTTTGGTTTGGTTCATTATCTGCATACAGACGGTTTGTCCTGAAAACATGAAAATTCAGGTCATTGATGATATAGGACTCGGTATCTAATTTAGATAGTAACAAAGGAGAATACCACTAAGTACACTTTATTTATCACTTAGATTCTTAGCTTAGCGCAAACGTTACACTTGAGGCACAATGGTACACAAATAGGACATAACATTGACCAAATCACAACTGAAATACCGAATCACCAGTATCCACTGGTTACAACATGACACTCGTCTTATCTCAACTGTGCACTGCTGAATTTCTACTGCCTCCTTCAGCTACTAGTCAGCTTTTTGTATTATAGCCCCCGAATACAAAACAACTGGAAACGTCCTAAATGAATCTTATGGACCGCAAAAGTTGCATGCATAGTCTATTGTCCACAGGGAAAGCTTGCCATTAACTGCATCTATGGCTAGGTAGCCACACGGGAATGCGCTAACCCTGGCAGCCGGTAGGGAGCTTCACGCCGCGGTGACAATTTTATACTTTGATTTATATTAGTACTAGGGCGTAATTCAGTTTTCTGCTATAGCTTTTTCAACATTTTTCTGGGTTTCTGGGTTTTCTGGATCCCACATAATAGAGTCTTCATCCAAACTTATTTAAACTTTCAGCAGATGGTTTTTAAATAACTATAAAGAATCTTATTAAACTTATATATTTATAAAAGATTTTCGTGGTGGCACAGTGTATTTTCATGTGTTTCTAGCTTTAATTTAAAATGTAGTAAAATAGTTTGTTTATAACTTTACGAAAAAAGTGCGAGGGACATAAAGCAATCACCGAATTTTCAAGAACAGATATTCCTAAATCAATCTCCATGTATATTACGTATATGACATTTCATATCAGGGAACTGTTTTCAACGGTTCTTAGCTTTTCTTAAGTAACACCTCAAAAATTCAAAACCTTATCGAACAGGAACATAACATCTCACATACGTACATTAAAAAGTAATAACATACAGTTCCCGTAAATTTATTGAAGGTCTAGTTCATATTCAATAGATGGTTTAGTTAATAGATTTTGTAATTTAAGAGTAATTTAGTTTGGTGTACATTTACCTAATCCCAAACAGCTTTTATATTTCGGCACAAGATGGAACGTACTGTTTTAGACGTTATTATATTAATGCGGCAGGTGCAGATTAATTGTAACAAGAATTATTAATATGCCCTTAATAATTATTTTCCTTATGTGCCAAACAACCTTTTTTTCATTCAATTTGACCTTATGTCATTTTCGCAAAATTGATTTACATGCTTAATGTAATTGTTAAAAATGTGCACATTTTCATGCTGGGACCAAGATTTTTCGTAATATAACATATATTATTTAATATATTATATTGTCTTTATTATTTTAAAGCTTAAGATTTGTTTTAATAGAAATGACAGAACTGGTCATCAATCTGCTTAAACATTATTATAAATTTATTTTAAAATTATATTTTGCTGTAAAACAATAAAACAAAGCAGCATAATTCTGGTCAGTGCTCTAGATTATATATAGTTAGGGCTATAAATTATAGCCCTAAAAGTCTACACACACACACACACACACACACACACACACACACACACACACACACACACACACACACACACACACACACACACACACACACACACACACACACACACACACACACACTTGTGTACCTTCTTAACCATCTACGATACGCATTAACTTGTATTTTTAAAACAATCCTGTGAAGCTAATGTGGATACTTACAAATTCTTTCCGAAAATAGAGAAAAATATTTTCTGTATTATACGTTCTATCCGAAATGTTTATATATATATGTAAACGACATGCTGTACTTTCCACTGTAAAAGGGCCAGAGTATGAATTATATTTTCTCTGTATCTACCTGCATTCATATAATAGACAGGAGTGAGGTCTCTACTTTTTTTCAAAATATACCACATGGATCACTAATGTACGTCTTTTCGCAACCCTCCCAATAGAGAAATAGAAATATTGTTTGATTACCTATTTGATATTACCTCTTCTTTTTCATGTTCCACGTTGATTTCCAAATGTCCGACCATTTTAAATTACTATATTTAAAACCAGCGTAGTTCACCTATATTTATGACAATCTTGGTGATAATATTTTTAATGAAGGAAAGATGTTGAAGAAATAATTTTTATGAGAAATCAATTAATAAGAACTTTGTGGTATAGATTTAGCTCTTCATAATGGGTTGTAAAGGTCTGAAGTTCAAAGTATATACTTCTGATCTGTAATAAAACTTTTATCCCAAAAAGTATTTCCTTTAGAAGATTATTTTTGCATTGAAATCAAGTTTTCAGGAAAATATTTAATTAGTAACTTCCTGTTATTTGAGTGTGAAATGCAAAATAAACATTTAATTCAGTCTGCATTAACCCTTCTGTACATAAGAAATTATCAGAAATGGCCAAAGTGTTTAGAGAGTGTTCTTAGATGGTAAAGTTGAAAACGTTCAGTACCATAAAATAAATTCTTTGTTTTTATATTGAGAATTTATACGAGATCAGACTGTACATGCAGAAAATAGCTTGATTTCGGAGCCCTTCAGAGTCTGTGTTACGAGCTGTCTGCGAAATCCCAGCTGTATATGACGAGAATGGAGTCATCTGACAACGGAACTACCCCAACGAGACATGTTGATTTTTGTGGAAAACTGATATAAGTGCTACATAGGAACACAGTAAAAGTCGAGTAAAAATATTTTTCAAAAGATTTATCTTAAAAGATATCCTGCCTTGAATCTGGCATTTCACTTATACTTGTTTGAGAATACCTGCGTTATTTCTTAATGCGAGAAATCCTTCACAATTTATCTCAGCAAAACTGGATAGGAAAAGAAATACCGATGTGTTAAGATCACCCGCTATCTCTTAGGTTTACATAACTTCTACAAACTTATATTCATCTGCTTCATTTTAATCGAGATAAATCTTCAGAGGATTAATTTTAGTACTGTCTTGTTTTAGGTACGACACAGATGCAATAAACCAAATAATATGCTCATCTTCATGTTCCGTTACTATATTCTGGCCTGAAAATACTACACTCTATATAATATCACGAAAGACAGGCGAAGAATGGCAATGCCTGCGAAGTATTTTAAGCAAACAATAAAGGATATCTCCGAAATGGTTGATGTTAGAAAGGTTATTTCTATTAACTGTGTCTTTTAAAACCCAAACATATTTTCACAACATATTTTTGCTACCACACTGTAAAAATGTTCTACGAATGAAGAGGACATTAGATTATTCTCAGAAAAATCAATACCAAAATCTCATATTTACTGTTTCCGAAAGTCGTTACAACTATGCTCTTAGAAAATGAACATTTTTGAAAACTGTTCCATGTAAAAAGTAGCTAGGAGTAGAGGGGGTATCCTTGAGAAAAAAAAAACCAGTCTCACCTTCGGAGGTATTTATTCTGTGTGCGATATTTCAGGAAGCAAAGCGAAGTACGTTATCGCACAAATACACGCACCAAATGAAACACTAGGCCGTCAAATCTAAACTGCAGATGTACGCGCTGGAATGAATAGGAAGATCATCATTTTGCACGCCTTTTGTAATAAAAGCGTGATCTAATGCGCCTATTGCTGTGCTGCAGGATGCCTGGCAAAATATGAACCACAGGCGCGCCCCAATACCCCTATAACTGTATCATTTTGCTACTCCACGCAAGCCGAAGCAGTTATTTTTATTCGCGGGATTCTTGTTTTTAAATTTTTATTTCCGTACACCTCACCACATTATAATCACTCTGAATAATTATAAGTGAAACAGAAGTTTAGTATTTTATCAGTTTAGAGTCGATTTATTCATTAGTTTTCTACCGTAAAATAAAAACATCCGGAAGCAGCTCCAGCAGAATTTTGAAAACCCTAATACAGAAAAGCATTATAACTTTTGCAGAAATCCAATGGAAAGATGTATAGTGATTCATGAAATGTGTAATTGAAAAGTGAAGTTATATTAATTATACCCTTGTTCATTCCATTATTGTTCATTACAGAACGAAAGGATTCGTTTTGTTGAATGTACATTCGTTATGTTTTGCAAACTAATTATGCGGAGATTTTTCGTTGTTGTGAAAATACTTATAATGTACGGGTTCAGTTTAAAATAGGGTACAAGTAAATGACATTAAAATGAGAATAAGGTATTTCCACTACCGGGTATTGTATTTCTCCTGAAAGCCGCATTGTGTACCATGTAACTAAGTATAAAGCAATAAACGGTGTAAAAATGGAGAGATGCGTGATTTAAATGATTTAAGTTATTGTTGAAAGAAGTTATCAAGGATTATTTTGATTTATTCGCCAATGGATTTAGCTTATAAAGCAGGCAGTTTTGACATATTCTATTTTACGGGTTAGCAGTGGGAATTTGTTTCTTAATATTATCATCTAAGCGGGAATAAATTATTTATCTTCATTGCAAGTTATGCACTAACCTTTGTGATGCGATGCAAAACCTTGAACAAAGCTTTTCCGAATTAGTAAATAAATGAATTTAAAACGTTTCAGCTAAATAAGATACAAGAAATTGATGTCCAAGAGAGAACAATAGGTTTATGGAAACAGAATTAAATCATAGGCTCTTCTCTCTTCTACACATTTTAACACTACAAATCATCTTATTTTAGCTGTAAAACAAACCAAAGACTTTGTCTTTGTTTCGGCTCTACTAAAAGCAAATAGATTATTTTAAAATAATAGCAGTTAATAAAATGTCTGAATATTAGACTTCGACGCGTTTGAGAATGCACAGAATAACTTAGTAAATATTTCCGTCCACTGCAAATGGATCTGCAGACCACTATTTGCCAATCATGTTCTAATGCAATTGGTGTTTGTAGAATCTCTTGGACATTGCTAGAACTCCGGCAGGGGTGGCCTTATCTGTCTACATAGCTGCGATAAATAAAAGTCGGTATAGGAACTTACTGCAAGAACTGGAGTTGAGTTAAATCCAGGAATTATGAAGGCCATATTGCTTGGTCATCTCGACCTCTCTCGTTGAAAATCAGATTACGTTTCCGAGCACTATTCGTAACTTTGCACAAACAAATAACTGGTCATTTCTAGGGGATGTAATGGAATTTATGAACTCTGCTGTAAATGCCTTGCCACATAGCTTAAAAATTTCATGAATTAGATGTAATGTAGTGTATTCTCATTCAACTTCGCTTTTACTAAAACAATCCAGTGCTAAAGAAACTTATACATTGCAGTTGGTTCTCGTTGTTTTACAGACTGATTTTTCTGTGTCAACTAAAATTTGAATAGTTTTCCGCCATACAAAAGGAGGAGAAAAACGTTTTAATCTGTGCTTTCATGAAGTGCTGTTAGCACAACGCTTCCTGTTAGAGGGAGTGAAATTATAACATCTACTGCGACTCCATCATTCTCTTTTTCGACATAAAGGGGAAAAATTGTACCCTCTTTCATGCTGAGGACAATATCTCATTTCAAAGTAGCCATACTTTCTGTGGACTTTTACCCATAAAGCAACTAAGCGACAAAAGTTTCAACGGATAGTCCATAATTCTGTACTTTTATTTCATTTTTGAGCTTTTACGATGGCGTCATAGTTTCGTTCGTGTTCTGCTGTTAAGCCATTCATTATGTTCATTGCAAAACTGCACTCTGTCTTCGAGTTTCCACAATGCGAATGAAGGTATAATGTTCTATTTGGGTTTAGTGTCTTCTTCACAAATACTTTGGCCATAACAGAAAGCTGGGAATTATGTTACATCCAGATACTGTCAGAATACTCAGTAACGCCAGTTCTACAAGTGATTATATTTTCCAGGTTGGTGCAAATGATACTATGTATTCCCATGTATATTTTTAAGTTTAAACTCCCAGTTCGCACAATACACATCCTGGAACTAAATTTGAAGAGGTATGCTAAAAAGAAGCGAAACCTAAAACGTGATGAATATAGTTTTAAATTTGATTTTCGTAAGAATTTAGGTGAAATAACCCGAAATTATTGTGCATTTAAAGCTTCTAAGAAACTATACGGAAGATACTTTTATGGATGTAGCTCGTACAAGAAACAGGAGTGGTATCAGTTGGTAATAAACGTACATAATTTAAATTTATGCAAGCGAAATACTATTATTTTTGTACACATTCTCACTTTCTTTTCCTCATATCTATGTCACAGCAGAGTGCTATTATATCCCACAATATTATTCTACATTGAGAAATACATGTTTGAGATATTTGTACTAGAAAAACAACATTTAAGGAAAGGCGTGGGTTGTGTGTATGTGTGTGTATCTGTTTGTGAGAGAGAGAAGGAAAGAAAAAGGAAAGTATGGATGGATGGAAGCAAAAGAAGGAAAGAAGGCACATCCAAAGAACAAAAGTTTTAATAAACACCAAATATCAAAGTTTTTCCCATACGACATTTAAATTCTGTAAAAGACTTTACACACATTACACTTTACGTGAGTAAGTTTTCGTTATCAATTTTGTTCCTGAAATAGCCCCAATAATTTTGATCAGTATACTGCATGTTTAAAAGTTTTTCAAAACTAATAAAAAGTATATTAAGTTATCTTTGTCTATAAATTATTTTTACTCTTATTTAGCCTCAAGTATCCGCCGTATATCTACTGCGAAATATGAAATGAAACTATTTCTGTAAGCACTTCTCTCATTGAACATTAATGAATGAAAAAATAAGTTTATTTAGGGTAGTTTATAGAGAATACTGTGGGGATTAGTCAAACAATTTGAGCCAAATTTTTAGAAAAAATATTTCTTCCTATCATTCAACAGATCCCAAGAATCAAATATGTTGAAAGAAGTTTCAGTACTGCTAAACTGTGAAACGGACTTTTTTTCTAGGAACTGTAAACCTAAGTAGGCACCAAAAATTGCGGCTTCTGATACAGTAAGTTCTGCAGGTTGTAAAACAATGTAAACTAGCTGTGATTCACCGAAACCAATGCTTGGTGTTGTACGATCAACAAGATTAATCCCAGGCCCATATTTCAGAGCTCATTATGAATTTTACACCGGACAGACTTTGTTAAACTCCTTGCACCGATTAGACATAATGTTGCTATAGCCTCATTTCGTGTATATTGCATAACACGGCATAATATGCCTTCATTTACGCAAAGCCTGAATGAAGCGTGAAGCAGCCGTTACTGCCATAAATATGATTATCTTCGATTATATTTAATTTATTTAAGTGCATTTCTAGCAAAAATGTTTGATGGAGAACACCTTTTCGTGTTGTCACAAAATTGGAACCTCGTTTTGTTGTCCTTTCCATTTTGTTCCAAGATTCCGCACGGAAGCACACACAACCTCCTTAACATTAGCCAAACAAAGAATACGGTGTCACTGAAAAGATAAATGAAATAACAACAGACATTATTTGTAAATATATAAGCAGCGATATTCTAATAGACGGACGCAGGCATCAAGTCTTCATCTATTTGTATCCTTCGGAACGTAATTTAATTTCTTCATTATAGACGCTCTTCCGTTAAATGCTCTTCTTTAAGAGGAAAGAAGTCCTTTTGATGCCGTTTCTCAGTGTATAAACATGGGAATTTTAGCAACAACTTTAACAGTGTGCATTGCTGCTTCTTCAACACTCTAGTATTCTGTTAAGTGGCTTAATCCAAACTTCACATTGTGTGTATGTACACCATATAGTTTAGCATCTGAATTACGGGAAAACCTGGCCAGAATAAGCACATAAATACCTTTCCACAAAAGACCATTTTATTTCGAGATATATTCGTACGACAAACCTTGCAGAAGCTGTTTTTGAAGGATTTTCTTCCTAATTTCTTCACAAAGATTTATTTCGGTATGTGAAAGAATATCTAAGCTGCATCCATTAACACATGGAGCTAGACGAGATATAGAAAGATGTGTTACAAAAATAAATGAATAAATGAAAATATGAGGTATTGCACTTAAATGATTTTCTCAATTCACTCCTGTGTCATATCCTTACAAACGCTACTCTCCTATTTCCTTAAAGTTAATTGCAATAGACACGTAGAAAAATGGTTTAATTATAGATTTCCTTGAAGCTCCAAAACAAACTGGATAATACAGAGAATATAAATGATAGAAAATAACTTAAGAAATGAACGTTATGTGATAGTATTGTAATTAGTTCTCTTTACAAGAACATGAGTAAAAGAAATAAGACAAAAGAAGAAAAAAAACTAAATGATGATTTCCAATCTGAGAATAATATTTAAATATAAATATTTTATATATCAATAATATATTTAAAACATCAATAAATTTGGTATTCAACTGAGTTTTCGCTTTTGAGTTATCTTTTTTCACAGACAGACTAGCGCGCGCACACGCATGCACGCTTACAAAAATACTCTGTTTGGATTCAAGAAGTATGCTTGATAAATGCTCAATACCCAATTTTGGATGCAGTACAATACTTTCTCTTGTTACTGTAACTAGCAGTGCAGACAGTAATAAGGCCTATACAGGCTGTTTCGAAACGACACCAAACGAATATAGTCGTTTCGTAGTTCATTACTTAACTAGTTCGTATTTCGGTGTCGTGGCTTAGAAATTCTCTTAGGTATAATTCTATGCAGTATTAAACATTACATTATTTTGTGATTAGGTAGGGCAGGAACCACTGATGTACGAACCTCAAAAGTTCTTATAGGAACGCACCGGCAACGAAAACAAAAGCATTGCTCCCTGCTCTTTATCAGCAACCATAGCCTCGCTTTCAGGTAATGGGGCAAAGGGCAGTTGCTTGTGGAAAAGTCGACAATGACTCGGACAGTTCCAAGGTTGCTCATCTTGCTATGATCATAATTGTACACTGCTTTTACCGGTTACTGTAAAATCAACAGCTTCCTTTTAAGTTACAAATGGTTTTATTCAGTATTATTAAACTGTGAAATAAAATGCTGATCTCATTGCATAGGATATTAATTTTGGTTAACTTTATTAACAATTCTTTGATATTGTTCTGTATTCTTTTTATTATTTAATGCTTCCACCATCAACCTCACTAATATTATCTTACCTCTAAAAGGTTTAAGTTACATATATCCACCAGCTTATTTGCCATCGGATGTTGGAACATGTTAAACACACATAAACAAAGAACTGAAGAAAAGCTTCTATATGCGGTTTCAGAAACCAAAGAAACTCTTAATGGTAGCAAGCTACTGTGGAGTATGTCGGTATGTTTACTAACAGCTACAGCAGGTGGCACAATGTGTCACCTACCTGCGAAGTTATAAATCTGAGGTATGCGGCACGCACCGGTGTTCCTGTAACTGCCTAATCCACGCTCACTCTGGAGCGTCTTTATGCGGCTCTATTGGCGATAAAAAACTATCTATATGTGTCACACAGAAGCTGAGTAACTTCTATATATTAGTTTGGTGTCGTTTTGAAACACTCTGTATAAATATGAGAATTGACGATAAATATCTGTACAGTCTGTAGCTTGTCTAACTTCTGTAACTGGTACTTCTTGATGTCTGAACAATTAGTTTCTTACACAACCGTGAATGAAATGGGACACTTGTACGAATGAAGAGAGTGCAAAAAATATCACCATCTTGTTGTGTATATAGTTATATTTACGAAGTATAACAAAAATATACGATAAACAGTTCAACGAAATCGTAATGAAACTATATTTTGAGCTTTCTGTTTAAGATCCATATTGAGTATAAACAATTGAAGACCGTATGAAAAGAAAAGCTACATCTTGTTATTTCAGGAGAGCGTCCCCTTAATTTTAAATGTAATAGCATATATGCCTGAGATATTTAACATTTCAGGCAGAATTAAATTTATTAACTTAAAAATATTAAAAATATCAAAAACTTAATATAAGATTTTCAGAATTTTTTGTGTAGCCATTGGTATCTACGTTCATCATTAATGAGAACTGTTGTAGATATGAAAGTAGTGTCTCAGATTATTGGAGAATCAACAGGGAATGCAAAATAATAAGGAACGATAACTATATAGTTTATAATCCCAAAAATACCCGCCGGACTAGGATATCTTTGTCTATAATATAAAGAAACCTTCGGGGGATGCGATATAATTTGAAGCTTTTCAAGACCTCTACTTATTATTTTATTTATTCGTTTATTTATATATTCATAAACGATCTTAAAGTAACAGTTAAGCATGCGGTTAAACAGAAAATTGAACCCTTTCTTTCATAGCGTCACATCCATTCCACATTCGCTCCCATTTACAATTATTAAAGAAGTATTCCAAATCAATAATATGTCAAATAAATAAAACTGTATGAGTAAGTGATGTTTGAATCAATATGTCGATATCAATGAATATTAAAAGTCCACAAGTGAGGAACTTTCGCACTTTCCTTTGTGTTTCCTGTATGGATTTATTCTATTCTCTCATTTCAATACAAACTTCGGAATGGCACATAACATGCGTTGAGATTTATTTTAAATACGCAATTCGGCATTCTGAAAGTTTGTATGATTTATTGGAATTTGTATAAAATGTTTGCATAAATTGGCCTTAAAATGTTCTAGTGGCTTTCAATTAAAAAATAAACACAGCCTGTTTTATACAGGAATTTCTTTTTTAGGGCAGCATATTTGCTTAGAACTCTCAGTTTGAACATCGTATATAATTATTTAACACTATCAATAGGGCAACTTGATATGTAATTATTAACGATAATGTGAGAGAAGAGCTTCATATCCATATCATTCACAAACATTTATTTTTATACATACATGTTCACTTATTTCTGAAATCTCGAATTTAAATATGTTTTAGTTTTGAAATCAATACCTTTAAAAGCTCCATTGGTGACCTTTCAGAGTGTTCGAAATCTTATATTTTCAAAATATCATTTTTATTTGTAAACATAGGTATAAGTCTAGGTATATGCTAGGCATGAAATGAAAGGGCATCACTGTAAACTGATCTACATAATATATAGAATCTACATGAAATTAGTCTTAGATAAAGATCATGAACTATAGGGAAGCAGTCTGAAGGGACACAGTGTTTCAACAACTCAATAAAATTAAGAGGAGTTAGTGATAATCCATAATTCCCTTGAAAATCACACAACGTGCTGAGTGGGTTTGTTTGTTATTTCCATTTGCAAGGATGGGAAATATTTATTATACTTAAACTCTCTTCTCTCCCTCTGGTCAAATTAAAAAAAAGAAAGACTTTGCTACTTGGATTAGACTAGAAGCCGGCTTTTCCAAATAATTATTTAAATTAATAAGCTAACGTGCTATTAACAAACGAAGTTTACATTTTAAAATTGTGTTTAAAATACTTGCTTTTCACCAACTACGGATAAAATTGTTGAACATATGCACGACTTAGCGAATACTTTCCAATAAAATTCCCTATCAATTCCAATTATCTACACTGTACGTGCTGTTATAATACATGAATAATAACGAAGATGAAAAAATGAAGAAAAAATAGAACGAGAGAGAAAAAAGCACCATTAAGAAAAAATCATAACGACGCGTCATCATTGAAATTTAGTCAGCATGGAACTTTTAGTGTAGCATGATGGGAAAACAAGCCTGATTGACTACTGGTCACGCACGTCGTACGCTCATTGATATGAAATGCAGGAATTTTAGGGTAAAAGAGGCGGTTGTAATTTCTAATTAACTTCCAATATCATTACAAAATAAGCTTTTCTCTGGTGTCTAAATCCAGCATTATTAACAGCACAATTAAAATTAGCACTAATATAATTTCAATGTGGGCGTAAAAATAAAAGCTGGTGGGCCAAATATTTGTCAAGTAACTCTTCAGCACGTTATTAGCCCTTTAAATCATACCTATGCATAGACATTGAAACATTCATACAGGTGTACCAAAAGATAGTCAGAGATAAGCTGTTTCACTTACGAGAATGCATAGCTTCTCCTAATCTCCAAAGCTTGAATGAATTTAGATTAAGATTTATTCAGAGAGATGTACGTGTGTGTTGTGTGGTGTTTGTGAACAGCGTAACTCGAAGACATCATTTAAGATGTAACATGAAGACTTCCAAGAAAATTCTCCAACTCTAAATTATAACTTCCATGATAAATGTTTGAATTTATTTTATTTTCTCAACTATATTTATGACAACTTTTATTAAAATACTGCATATTAAAAATATTATGACTAATCAATTTTTATTTTGAATTTAGTCAATGGCTGTAATCGCTTTAAGTAATCGCTGAAGACTGTTTTATTCAGAAATAATTTATATAAGTTTGTATTATTGGTAAATGTTAAGCGATAGACGAACATGCACTGTACAAAAACAGATCTCTTTAAATATTCCATTAGTTTAATACATGGATTTATGGCGTAAGGTGTTTCCGAGGTATCCGTTACTAGTTACTCAAATTGTTCCTATGTTTGTCAAAATTTTACTGGTGACATTCAGTTGTTTATTAAGGTTGTCTGCAAGGTGTATAGCATTTTAAATCCAGCTAATGTGGTCCAGTTTTGAAACATTCGACAACAGCCTTCCGCAGTGTAATTATAACAAAATGTGTAATTTAACTATTTCTGCTAATGTTTATCTCATTTAGAATTAAGTTGCTATAAATAATCACTTTTATACAAACAAGCATTCGCTACAATAGTTTGTTGAAGCTATTGAACATAAATTATTGTCGGTAGAGAAAATCATGTAAATGTGACGCACAGCAATTTGTTTCTCAATAATTTGTTTAAATCTCAGTCTTTTGTGACGAACCCGCTTTCAGCAAGAGGCTATAAGATCACTGATACTCCTGAAAGCTTATCTAGTTTCTACCTATCGTTCTAGCAATGCAATAGCTTAAGATAGCCAATAGATAGATATTTCAAGACTCGCATCGGTGGTACAGGTAGCGGGCAGTCGATGTGACACCTACACACGTATATCGCGCTGACAGGCAGAGATCCCTGCGGGATCGAGTTCGATGTGGGACCGGGCCGACTCATTGGTTGGTTTCTCTTTAATTAACCTACGGTCTGCCAGATATTTATACCCAGTGATTCCTCATCATCCCACGCCACTCGATTCTAATCATCGCCGAAACGGAAGCAAACATTGCAAATCCCAAACCTTGCTCTAAATGCAGGCAGTGACACATTTTTAGACAGTCAATTTGTAAATTTACAGTTTTCGTGGGTTATCTGCGTATGTAGCTCAAATCGATTTAACTAACGTACGTCATCATTAGCAGCATCATGTGCAGCATCATGTGCATATTAGCCTCAGGATGCACATACTGAATATAAAAAAAGATATTTGAGCGCTCTTGTAGAGGAAATATTCTATCAGCATTCAGTTTTTAAACGTGATTCACATGAATCAGTATTGTTGTGTGTGCCGTCTGCCTTTTCTCTCAACATTTATGCTAACAGAATCAATGGATTATATATAAAATCTATGACGCAGTTAAAGTACACGACACCTTTGAAAAAAAGAAAGCACACTCTAGAAGCGTATATTTCAGATTGTTTCCATGGCCGGTTTACAATGGCATGGAACGCGTCCCTTTTGCTTCGTCCTACCGAATCCTTTTGTTATGATGATGATAACAATGTTCACACATTGTGTGTTGTTTCAGGTTTCGTGCATATTCCCATAGGGAATCCTTCCTTTTTTAGCATACTGCAATGTGTGCAAAAAATTGAGTCTCATAATTGACTCATAACTGAGTCTCAGTTACTAAACGTGCACTGATAGCCGAGCGGTTATAGACAAGTATGTCGGAGTCAGAGCTTCAAAGGTTCCAATCCCGAACATAATTTTGATTTTATATTGTAGAAATATATAATGTGTATTACAAACATTGCAATCTAACTTCGAGTTGCTAAGGTTTACGTTATGTTATGAGATTCATGCTCACACACAAAAACTGTAACAATGTATTCTGTTTTTAAACTAACTGCAATAAATGTTTCATTCGTATATGTAAAATTAAATATAAATGGAAATTAAATTAGTATGGGGTGCGTAAACCCTCTGCTTCTATTACTGCCCTCATTGTGAGGGGCATGGATGAGACCAAAAGCCTAGTGAAAGTTTCACGGGATGATACTTCGCATTATGTGCAAGCAACATTCATAACAGAAGAATGCCCGCCTCGGTAGCGTAGATGGTAGCATGTCTGCCTCACGTTCAAGATTTCGAATCTCGGTCAAGGTGAGTTACCTGGATAAGGTTTTTTCCAGGGTTTTCCCTTATCCTGATAGACGAATGTCAGGTAACTCAAAGCTCCATGGACCCTGGACAAATTTGAGCATCACTTCACCCATTACATTCACCGTCCGATATGACTTAACGTTGGAGGACATAAAATTACATAATAATAATAATAATAATCATAATAATAATCATAATAATAATCATAATAATAATCATAATAATAATCATAATAATAATCATAATAATAATCATAATAATAATCATAATCATAATAATAATCATAATAATAATCATAATCATAATCATAATCATAATCATAATCATAATCATAATCATAATCATAATCATAATCATAATCATAATCATAATCATAATCATAATCATAATCATAATCATAATCATAATCATAATCATAATCATAATCATAATCATAATCATAATCATAATCATAATCATAATCATAATCATAATCATAATCATAATCATAATCATAATCATAATCATAATCATAATCATAATCATAATCATAATCATAATCATAATCATAATCATAATCATAATCATAATCATAATCATAATCATAATCATAATCATAATCATAATCATAATCATAATCATAATCATAATCATAATCATAATCATAATCATAATCATAATCATAATCATAATCATAATCATAATCATAATCATAATCATAATCATAATCATAATCATAATCATAATCATAATCATAATCATAATCATAATCATAATCATAATCATAATCATAATCATAATCATAATCATAATCATAATCATAATCATAATCATAATCATAATAATAATAATAATAATAATAATAATAATAATAATAATAATAATAATAATAATAATAATAATAATAATAATAATAATAATAATAATAATAATAATAATAATAATAATAATAATAATAATAATAATAATAATAATAATAATAATAATAATAATAATAATAATAATAATAATAATAATAATAATAATAATAATAATAATAATAATAATAATAATAATAATAATAATAATAATAATAATAATAATAATAATAATAATAATAATAATAATAATAATAATAATAATAATAATAATAATAATAATAATAATAATAATAATAATAATAATAATAATAATAATAATAATAATAATAATAATAATAATAATAATAATAATAATAATATTAATATTAATATTAATATTAATAATAATAATAATAATAATAATAATAATAATAATAATAATAATAATAATAATAATAATAATAATAATAATAATAATAATAATAATAATAATAATAATAATAATAATAATAATAATAATAATAATAATAATAATAATAATAATAATAATAATAATAATAATAATAATAATAATAATAATAATAATAATAATAATAATAATAATAATAATAATAATAATAATAATAATAATAATAATAATAATAATAATAATAATAATAATAATAATAATAATAATAATAATAATAATAATAATAATAATAATAATAATAATAATAATAATAATAATAATAATAATAATAATAATAATAATAATAATAATAATAATAATAATAATAATAATAATAATAATAATAATAATAATAATAATAATAATAATAATAATAATAATAATAATAATAATAATAATAATAATAATAATAATAATAATAATAATAATAATAATAATAATAATAATAATAATAATAATAATAATAATAATAATAATAATAATAATAATAATAATAATAATAATAATAATAATAATAATAATAATAATAATAATAATAATAATAATAATAATAGAAGAATGAACCCGAGAAGACAAGAATGTTATTTGCCTTTTTATAAATGAATGTGTTTAAAATATCCTTTATTTCCTGAAAAAAACATAAGGCACTGTAATTAAAGTAATACTAAAAAGAAACATGCAGATCGAGGATTCGAACTCATGTTGGTCTACTTTACGAGACGCGCCTCAGAGCACCTCCCCTATCTGTCGCATAGCTGTGAAATGAAGTCAGAGTGGTATCAAGGCGTATATTGAAAAAGTAATTGTTCTTTCACACTAGCTGTCAATATTTCAAAGTATGGAAAGGTAAAGACAAATTGTAAACTTCAATGCCATATCCTGGATTCCAATCCCGGCTACGCAATTCAATTTTTCAGTATAACTCTACCTTTCCAAAGGGTATATTGTGAACGAAGTGTCATCGAATGCTTCCGATGTTTTCCGAATCGAAATTTGTTTCTGGTAGCTGCCATTTTTACTGTCTAAGGTGGTAGATAGATTGTGCGTCCTACCAAGTACTACACACAAATATATTGGAATTTAATTTGAGGTTTTTATCTGACAATTGAAAGCTTTATTAAACAAGTAGGGAGGTAAAGAGGAGACAAAATGGCAGATTCCGCACTGGCCCTTGTGTAAGTTATTGTACATCAAATCAGAAGGAAAGATAGAAAGTGCCCAAAGGTTGTATTGCAAACCAGGCGCAGGAAGGTACAAGGCAACATGGAGAATCCCAAAATAGGTGCCGAAAGTTCTCCCCGACGCCAGATTCCACCGCGCGCGAGGACAACTACCACAAAGACGCCTCATTGCTAAAAACAGCCACATCAGCACCATCGCACAAAACTTACGACTGTGAAAAATTGAATTGAAGATGGGGTGGAAATTTGGTGGAAAGACGATTAACTGCGATAATGAAAGTAATCATCCCAGCTAACGTTATTACTTATATACAGGCATTTAACTACCCCTAATAAAGATTATGTACAAACAATATGACACTTTGTTCTTAACATAGTGCGTTTAGTTTAAAAGTACCTATTGTATACCTAGCAGATAACATGGAACAATGCCAATGCAGCCAAATCAAACGCGCTTTTTGTACAGGAATTTACATGTTGTCCCTAGTTACTATACATTATGTAATACAGATACTCAGTTATAAATAATTAGAAGGAAAGTTCTAGCAAAGGAACTATCACTATGCTCATACCTGTATTCGCTTGACAGTTCAATGGCACCATATCTGCTCTATGTAGGGCCTGAGTATCAAAAATCTGCTGTGGAGTAGAAACACAATGCCCAAAAATGAAACCTGAACAGTGCCCATTACGACCACTTGCAAGTAGCTGCTGGACATTCCTCGTCAGCTCCGTGCCGGTGCTCCTTACATATGCCATGTGCAGATGCTATCCGCAGGGGTAAACAATTCCTCCATTACAATGCTACGTTATTATGCCTGTATGTTCCTACGTATTCTAAACTAAATTTTGGGGTACTTTCAGCAATACTCCGCACCTGATTTTTGGCACACAGACGTCACATAGAGCAGAGATAATGCCACCATATTCTTAAGCGAAAACAGGTATGAGCATAATGACATTCCCGTATGCATTGCGTGTAAAACAATCTGATATATTTACATTCACCTCTTCTACTGTATCGTTTATGAGACTTCCCCCTTTATTTTACGTCCTCAAAGTAAATCACATCGGACGTTGAAGAAATTTGGTGAAATTATGCTTAAATGAGTCCAGGAGAAGCCTTATCAGTTAATTCATTTTGTGAGAGATTAGAATTTGGGACGTCTTGGGAATGTGATACACACACGCTTCCTCCACACCATAGAGGTAGGCAGTGTTTATGAGTGGGTATACGAACTGTTTTACGAAAGTTTGTTTTTACATATAATGCAGTTTGCGATAAACATTTGCAGACATAACTACATTGCACTTTTCGTTGTAATTACAAAAGGAACAGTGACAGATCTTCAGGATCTCAACGCTATACTAACATTAAAGTACCATAAGTGTTTCCATTCAATTGGGACGAACTTGAAGGAAATCTAGACATTTTTGTGTGGTTGGTTTTCTTTCATTGCTTAAATTGCTTTGCGTAGGACACTGCTTCAAAGGCTAATTACAAAAAATTCAAAATATAAATTTTATTTGCCATGTAAATATACTCTATATGTGGTATTTAACTAGAAATCCTTGCAGCTTTTCACAATATATTTTTTCGGAATTTGTGTAGCTGGGGCGAAGGCATTTTCTGGAAAATTTCCGTATCTCATATTCGGAAGATACTTCTTATACACCAACTTTTTTGTTTATTTGACAAATTATTTTATGCTTAAGTAGTTCTCGGGAAGCAAGCCAGGTGAAAAGACGATTAGAAATCCACGTTTTGGGTGTGTGCATCTCTGCCATCATCAGGATATATGTTAAATGCTATAACCACAAATCAATCACTAGATATAACACAAATATAAACAAAGACAAACAAAATTCGCATTACTGAACAAAATACTGTTTTCATTAAATTAAAAGCCAGGTCAGGAGATGGCGTGGGTATAGAAAATTAATTGGGTCAAAGAAACGTAATGTGACTTTGTGGGTTCGTGAAATGAAAAGTCCAATTTCACCACTCAAAAATGTTCTTTATTTCCACCGACTTACAGTTTAACACTTGCCAATTACACAGAATTGCGTACTGCACACAATTACAATTCACCAGTTCGTCCGTTACAACTTCACTTGTACTCGCGATTACCTCAACTCCGATGCTCATACACAGTTACGTACAGTCTTCCGTTGCACAATCTTCTCGTTCATTAACACGTCACTGACTAACACTTACACCAAGAACTGTGTCTGTCTCCTCACTCACTGACTAACTGACTAACTGACTTCACTTCGCTCCGGCAGCCCCTTTTTATAGGAATATCGCCGCCTTCTGGCTTCCACAGGAAGGTTCCAGTAGACGAAAGATCCCGTAATTTCCAGAACACAGGTAGAAGAGAAACAGACCGCACAATCATGTTTTTCCCCCAGCCATCCCTGTCACCACTATAAGACGGACGAGGGGGAGGCGTGGCTAACACGGACCTCCCCTGTCTTCCGCTCTCAGCTGCTTCCATAGGGTGTTCCAACGCCCGGGTGACAGTAACTACTTTACTTGATTATCAAGCTGTATTGATCTGTGATTCTTAAGTCGATGGATTTCCATTTTAAGGCCGGTTTCCAAGAGGAGCTTAATTGAAATCCAGCATCACTACTAAGCGTGCTCCTCTCGGAGGAAATGGCAAAACCTCTTCGGAGGTGGCTTCTGGATGGTCCTGATGTATTTGGCGATAATTCTGCTGATTCTACCGGATAGGTTGCCGGTGAACGGGATGCAGGCTGTAGCGGTAGGCTTATCTGACGCTTTCTGCTTACCTTACGAAGTTAAACATCTGTTGCGACCAGTGAAAGACAAACTGGACTTCCAAGTTCCGGGAGGTACCGCATTCCCTGTGAATGTGAGACACCGTATGTAGGACAAACCGGAAGGACCAACACTACCAGAATAAACGAACATGAACGAAGCATTTGTCTAATGCAACCTGAAAAGTCTGGACTGGCAGAGCATTGTTTTGATAACGACCACAGAGCCAGCTTTCGGGAGAAGACCATCTTGGCAAAATGCAACAGTTACAGGAAGCAGAGAATTAAGGAGGTTTTGGCCATTTCCTCCGATGGGAGTACGCTTAATCGTGATGTTTGATTTCAGTTCAGCTCCTCTTGGAAACCGGCCTTAAAATGGAAATCCGCCGACTTAAGAAGCACAGATCAATACAGATCAAGTTAAGTAGTTACGTTTCTTTGACCTAATTAATTTTCTATACTCACGCCATTTCCTGACCTGCCATTTAATGTACTGAAAGTACTCTTTTGTTCAGTAACGCGAACACAGTTAGAACGAGATGGTGGGGGAAACCGGTGCACCCTACGCCGCTTTGTCCACCAGAAATCTCACATGCGGCCGTCTGGGATTGAACCCATGCCGCTTTGGTGAGAGTCGAGTGGTGTAACCACTTGGCCACGGCGCGGCCGTATGTCCGGTGAAATCTCGGGATCTATATTTGGAGAGAATGCAATATCTTTTCCACCTATTATATAGACGGTAGAGAGTGTAAAATAATAGTCAAGTGCTCATGCTGTGTATCGTTTAAAATGTAATGTTTACTCATAAAGCCTATGTTGTTTTCTCAATATCGGCTCTACACGGTATTTCCTTTAGCTCCACTCACTTTCTTAGCCAGCGTACCAACAGGTAAATTTTGACAAAAATTAAATTATTTATTTTTGTGTCATGCCACTGCCGTCCGTTAAACTGGATATAACCCGTTTGTTTCTGCAAGTGTTCTATCGCATAAAGGTAAATCTGGTTACCTTAAAGACGGGGCAGTTGAGCCACCAGGTAGAAGCAAATTAAGAATAATCAGCTCTGTCCATTACGCTTTTAACCTGTTTGAGGGCTAATTTATATAATTTTACATCTAAGAATAACGTGAATACAAATATTTAAACATGTAATTACCATTTTCTGAAACAACTAGAGAAGTAATGAATATTCTTTACGTCAAAGTACCACGATTTTTACAGTTTCAAATCTTAGATTTGTACATGGTATGGAGGGTCTGATTAATTGGAATAAAAAGTAACCTAAATGCATTATTATAAAACTAATTGAAGTATTTACATAATATCTATTAATTATGGCAGATCAACCGTAAAATCACTGGCTTATAAGGAACTTAACTGTTTAGTGCCTTATACAGCTCAGATTTCTTTCACTCTATCTGTGTGATCTCCCCTTACGGTTTATCTTCCTGCTTCCCCTCTTTCTACCTCATTTGATTCTTATATGTGTGCTTATCTTTAAGAAGACTTCAGTAACACCGATATTGTGATACAAAAGTGCTTTTATTCTCGCAATTCTGGACATGCATAAACTAATATCATATTAAGTTTCGAACAGTAAATTAGTTACTGTGACAGCAGTTTTGCATGTAAACCGAAAATCCATGTCTCGAGTCCCTCATTCAGAGCTCTCTCCCTCTCTCTCTCTCTCTCTCTCTCTCTCTCTCTCTCTCTCTCTCTCTCTCTCTCTCTCTCTCTCTCTCTCTCTCTCTCTCTCTTTCTCTGAATGGTAGAATCATAATCACCCCACTTAAAGACGTCCTTACGGTACTAAAATAGCACAGTTAAACTTTTATAATGTGATTTCTTTGTGATATTGTTTACTGGTCATCTTTTGCCTCTTTTTAATGTTACTGTACTGTAATACTTATGTCAATTTCTTTAAAATAAGATGAGTATATATTATTTTAAATATTTAACAGGAAGAGATTAAGGGTATTCTTCTGATACCAGGCACAGTTTTAGATTTCGGATATTGAAATATTAATAAACGATTGATTGTTGTAGAATTAAAACATTGCATGCTTTATTCCATATTTACAGACAAGTTTTTAATATTATTTAAAATGTTATCAATAATTTAAGGGTTTGGATTTCAGGACAGTGTATAACTTTTAAAATATTACACTTCACAAATTTCCTATACTTAGGCCATTTTACACCGGGTAGGATTTTCTTTTCTTGGATAGTATTTTCTTGAAAATTTGAGTATATTTGACCAGAAACATTTATTTTCGAATATAATTATGTTAAATCTGTAAAAGAACGCCCGTAGAAGAATTGAAGAAGCTACTAATTTCAATACGAGTACCATCAAATGTTAAAAGATGTCAGTATATCCTTCAAAATATTAAAATAATATCAACATTGTAGTATATTTATCTTTTACGCTGTGCAACATCAACACAGATGATATGTATATATGTGGAGACCATATACCATTTACCTCTGTGACAATGTAGCATAACTATATTAGGATAGGCTATGTTATGATCTCTGGTGCCGTATAACTATTTTAAGAGGAAATATGGACCATAAAGTTGATTCTTTCAAAGCCCAATTAGCAAGCATTGGTTCAGTAAGTGAAGTACGGCTGTTTGAAAGTGGTGTAGTTCGCCTGACTGCGAATGGTCTGAATTTGCGAACGTGTTCATTACTAGTAATATTCCGAGTAATCGAACACATCTCTCTGTAATATTAAACGCAATGATGGTGCTAAGGCGTTAACTGCAATGTCAAATTCAAGCTTGTACGCCCTCTATTACGGTAAAACAAATTCCGCTTTTGCCGTGCGGAACACATTGAGTGGAATGGAGTGAAACAGAATCCATAGAGCTATAGAGGTGTGATACGCGTGATTGAGACTCTTATCGGTAAACCTCCTCATTGACTCGTGTGCGCTCTACGTGCAAATGAATTTGCCTTTGCACCACTTCTAACAAAGCCTCCACGACAAAAAGAGAAGAGAAGAGTTTTATAATCCACCCAACGTTTAGCTATCTGCGAACAGATTCAAAACAAAGAGCCCATTGACTTATTGAACCAACAGAGAAGGAAATAGCAAAGGCTGCTGACACAAAATGGTTGGTGTTAACAGAGGCGTCAAGTTTTACTACCATTTATGATTCCATGGCAGCAATACGAACGTATAAGCCTTAGCGATGTCTATTTTGTCCGTAGAAAACATAAATTAATGGAGAAGACCTGTTATCATGCATTATTTTTGTTTGGGTTCACTTAGAAGTAATAGCTGTGGAAATGTAATAATAAAAATAAAAATAATAAAAAAATAGTAATAATGATGATGATAATAATAAAAATAAAACTAAGAGAAACACCAAGAATATGCACAATTAAATACAAATATCAAATTAAACATGATAACGTTTTCACAGTCATTGAACATTAGTGGCATACTCAGTGGCTAAATAACGAAATGCATATGCATATAATTTTGAAAAAAGGACAAAGCATGAAAACAAATACGGAATAGAAAAATTAAGTAATTGTCTTTTCATGAAAAATAACCAATAAGTAACAACTTTTGTTTAAATTACACCTTTCCGGACTACACATTAGCATATTTGCATGTAACGCACAATTAAAACTTTATTACTGGTTTTAATAAAACCATGAGAATAACAAGCTCAATAATGAAACATTTATTAGGCAAAGATATAGAAGATTACGCTTTTGAAAACCATTAGTAACACTTACAGTTTTCTGTGACAGCGGGGCATGACAATAGAGTAAAGCGGAATAACTGCTAGCGAAATGAGTTTATGAAATACACAGCAGGATAAGCAAGTGTGATTACAAACGCAATGATAGTCTGTTAAAGAAATAGCAGATGACGTCAGTCATCCAACAGATGCAACAATACCAAAATAACTGGTTAAATCATTTGCGCAAACTGCGTTTGTAGAGTTCTCAAAGTCATACTTTATCATCGCTCATCAGAAAGGAGAATTCTGAGCCGTTAGAGAAAGCGCTGGATTCGAAAGTTTTCTACGATATGCATCATGCCATTAGGTTAAATACTTGCACGGAAGAAGAATACTCTGGAGAGGAAGCATTTCTGGTCTAACTTTACAGTATCTCTCCGGCATCCAGTTACAATGCCAGAGAGACCTCAGCACCTCAAACCTTCCATTCATCACCGAACGGAATTGATGCGAGTTCTTTTCACATCAATTGCTTCCTATGCAATGAAACAGGCTGCTGCACGCTATGGTCGCTAGTTTGATGCAGCTTATTCTTACGCTGTAAATTTTGAAGCAGTGTGGCCAATCCTCAAGGAGAGCAAGAGTTTCGTCAAAGGGTATATGTGGATATGTATGAGAGTAAGGATGATTCTAATGACACTAGAATGCAAGTTTAAAACTGGTTTAACAACTGCTTCTTTTTATCATCACCTAACTTACGAAGTTGCCGACCAAGGGTTACCAGTATCACTGTTCAGAGTTACCATATGAAAAATGCATATTACGCGATAACACTTAATTCGTTATTTACGTAGGAACCGATAGATGCCTTTTCTCCTCGGTTCTGGTCTGCCTTCACCGAAGACCCAACTGGTTGGGTCTTTCTTAATCGACCGCCAGCCCAGTTGTGTGTCCCTCACTGCAGCTGCGTTCGATTTTCACGTCTCGAAGCTCGTCTTTATTCACACCAAAATTCCTTTTGTGACTATTTTGTGCATTGTGATTATTAGTCTCGGTCATGCAATGATTAATGGTCCGAACAATGCCTTTTCAAACGGAGTCAAGTGTTATCCACTTAGAATGCCCATCCCAACTGCACCTGCTCGCGTTCTTTAGAAATCCATTAAGATTCTTTAGTCATTGAATCCCTTAATTTCGGTATCAGAATGAAGTTAAGAACTCATTTAACGAACTGCGAATCTAAATTTATCAGTGCCCGTAATTTCAATCAAGAAATATAGCAACATTTAAACGTACGCGAAAAGAATATTATTTAAGATATCGTCGGAGGAAAATAGGACCAAGAGAAACTGAAGAGACAGATCACTAAACTTGAGAAGACTTAATTTAAGACACACTACTGATGAATAGAAGACACCAGTTATGGATACCGGAAAGAAGATCAGAAACCACAGAAAGAAGGAGAATCCCAGGAGCGCCAGAGGAGATATATGGAGAGAATCAGAGCGGACAGAAACAAATGTTTATGTAGAAAAGGAAAGATGTCAACCCGGATATCTGGAACTGACGACCCAGCTCCTGGGTCTGGGACTGAAGTCAGTCCCATTACGAGATGGATAACAGTAGGAGGAAGCTTTGGATAACAGTAGCAGAGGATGTAATTTAAAATTGTAGGAAAGAGTTTTAGTTTGTCATAGTAATTAAAGCTGTACTAGAAATGTAGATTTGAACTATATTGTTGGAGTACAAGTAAAGTAAAAGAAAGACGACTGTCTTAAATAGATTAGATGAGTGGACTTTTAAGGTTAATGGAATCCAGTAAGTAACCTGTAGATTTAGTTAGTTCGTTAAAGTAGCCAGTAGATTATATCTGCAAAATTTTTAAATTGTTTTGTGTAATTTAATTGAAAAACAAATAACGTTAAAATGAATTATGCATAATCCTGATATAGATTCCAGAAACCGAACTATTAGATATGCAGATTTTATTTTATTTTGTAATTGCAAGCTATTTAGCTTAACATTTTAAAAATACTACTTCTGATTAAGATAGCTCATGCCTATGAATTAAATTTGATATGATTACATAAAAGAATTACGTATTTCGTCAACCGTGAAGAGAAAATATTGATATATCTCTGAAGGCTCCTTAAAAGAAAAAAGAGGTATATGCCAATATAAATTATTTGTTCTTGCTTTCTGAACTTCCAAAAGAAATGGACTGTTAATTAATTTCTGAACTATAGATTTATGTATTTTACGTATTGACTTTTAGTAATTTTCACATTATTTCAATAACAATTGGTAAATGTTTCTACGAAAATAAATTGACTTTGTTCTAATTAACGAATAAAAATAAAAACTTTAGTTGTGAATAAACTTATGAATTACATTTTTATTAAAATTGGATTACATTTAATGTTCAAGGAATAATTTATATCTAAAAATGGGCGTTTTGCAGAGAAGCTCATAAATGTTCACAATGGTCGGAGCGGGCTGCCACCAGTAATTGAACTTGAGATCCCCTGAATGCGAAATGGGGTAGGCTGACATGGGGAAGGTTGATGAGACTATAGCAAAAAACCTTTCGTTATTTATTTATATGGAATGCATTACTTCCCACTAAGAGCTGGAAAATATATTACTTGGAGTTCTCAATCGTCTTGCCCAACGTAAGTACAGTTAGGCTAAATACCTTAAGAAGTGCCGTGTCATAAAATATGGCGTTGTGTCTCATGTCACGTTTAATGATATCATCAGTTGTTATGAAATGGAATTTGGCCTATAAAAGCGATCGCAAAGGATCCCAACCTTTAAACTAATCTCACAATTACACTTGACTGGATTTGAGGAAGCGCTTCGCGAGATTAAGTTTTATGACCACTGACACAATACACGTTATCTCATTATTTTTGAAAACAAAATTGTACTGTATGATCTCGAACACCACGCTGATTAGGTCATCTTCTCACTGAGTACGTCTAGGTAACATTGTACAGTTTATGTTATACCTTTTTCTATAATACTATCTTCGCTCTCAGATCATTTGTTAAATTCATGTGTTTACTAAAGTATTGTGATGAATGCAAAAACCATGGTTTGCACCTAATACATCTTGGTTCCGGTTTTTAGGAAGTCTTATTCTACACCAATGTTCTTGTATTTACAACAAATATAGTCTTTTGAAATCCATTCACGTCCCTCCTTTATGTCTGCAGCTTTTGTTTAAGCATATAAAAAACAGAAAAGCTCCCGAGGTTTTCTCTTCAGCCAGTGAAAACAACGATGCCAGCAGTGCTGATTCTGAATATAAAAACTTTCTGTTCTTCCATGGGATTAATACAGCCTCATCTCTTTGGCGCAGAAAAACAGTGCTCGACCGTCCTCTCGACCTTAAGCTATTATTAATCCAGGGAACTCCACAAACTCCCGAAATAAGGGCTTTCATTTCTAATGCCTTGAATTAGGAAAAGTTTTCTTAAAACTTTAAAGTGTAAATTATGCTTGGCAAATAGTTCCAGCGATTTCTCTGACGAAGTCAATGGTTTAGTTTTTCCTATATCCAAACACACACCTGCCTCTTGTACAATGTGCTATATTGTTAATTTCTCAACCATGTATGGTAGGTAGATAAAATAAATAATGTTTTAAAAGTATATCGATGTTGAAGTTTTACCGCATTTATATGTTTGGAGGCCCTCTGTTACCAGACAGGACCGTTTAAATTGTGCTGTGAACACAAACAATATCCGGAGATACCTACAAAATTTGGCACTTAACTTCATTATCTTCTAAGATGCAATACAAAACTTTTCTAAACTTTTCATTTGGTTGGTTGTTGGCTTACCATTCCCACGGTCGCGAATTTGAATCCGGCCCAGACAAATAGTTATTAAGCGTGAATTAATCAGACAGCCTCATATTTGTATGTTTCCTAATACGTAAAAGAACCTGGATGAATTTCCGGTACAACAGATGCACTGATATGATCCTAGGAATTAACACTTTCTAACAAATGAAATAGATTTAATACTTTTTGTTCCATTTTCCTATTTATTGGCAATATTTTATTCAGTTATTCCTTCTTAGGGAGCTTTGTATAATTTTATATAATGGGTAAACATAGGAGACAGACAAAAGCGGACTACACAAAAAATAGTCTGTTTAAACAGACAGTTTACTTCTAATAACTTTTTAGGCATAGTTTACTTCCGAGATACCCCTTATTATTGGTTAGAATTTTTCAATGTTTTGTCATGTCTTATAGTGCTGTCGCTATTCGGTTTTTCCTGGGGTGCCATGGAAAGAGCACAGAATTGTAAGGTCAGTATATAGGTATCGCATTTTAAACGATGAATATTGCTATTCTCTTTGTAGCTAACCGTAATACGTAATGTGCAAAGGTTAGCACTTTTTATTTCAAGTACTCTAAAGTGGACAGCAGAGTTAAGTTTTGCAAAAATGCTTTGTAGATACTATTTAATATGAAAATATTTTGGTTAGGAATACATATGTGAGCTAAATATATGTCAGATAAATGTGCTGACTATTATTATACCATGCAAATAGTCCTTTAATGTGCAGCAGGTGGAGTAACAACAATATTACAGCGTAAACAACACAAGACCTTGGCTTAGTGACATGATAAACGCCTTCGTCAGAAAAGTAGAACTTTATGAATGTTTCCACATCTCTAATATTCTGGAAAGTTCCTATGGAACAGAATTAGATCATTGGGAGACTATGACCCCACAAGAAGCCGATGTAGGCTGTTCCAAGTACACCGCATGGCTTGTGGGAACCCGAAGTAACAACGGAGCTAATCCATATAGCAGCAAAAGCTGAGCTCCGCACAATCTGTTCAAGAGTTGTTTGGCATCAACATTAACTAAATTTGTAAGATTATCGAAACACCAGGGTGCAAAAGGTTTTGCATCCTATGTATCATCCCCCGGAACATAAAAGTTACCTCTTAACTAACCATCATAAAAAACAAACCTTCCGACAAATCCCATAAAGAACCCTACCTGCGGTTAAAGCCTTTACCAGTGGGCACGCAGCAAAAACCTTGAGGATGTGTACAACCTGCCAGCACCACGAACGGACAGAGCGAATTAGTTTTACTCTGTTCGTGAAGGAGGAAGTTTGGTGTTTAATTCGAAACAATTAAGAAAGCATGCCACGTGAAACGCTGTTCTGCGGGCTAATTAATGTTTGTGTGGAAATGCGGTGATTGCTGTTATATTGCAGGGAATTGGAGATCTCCTGTGTCCAACTGCACAGTAAGTGAACCGACCGGAAGAGGCACTACGTCGTGTGTATTTCTTTAAGCCACTGTGGTATGGAAGAAAGTGAAATGACAGTGGACAGTGAAACTAGCTCAAATAGCTCAAATGGCAATGTGAAGAAATGTTCATGTACTATATGTTTTACTTTGTTTTTATTGCTTCCCTTGCTGATCATATTATACTGCCACAGGCCACTTGCATAGTACTCTGTGACAGTGCATCTCTGTTTAATCAGAACGAAATTATTTCTCTGGTGCTTCGAAGATCAGATTTTCTATTTTTTTAAGTGTTACCAATAAATGCTTAGGGATATTATGAAGAATTTTCGAAGCATAAATCCCTAAATATGTGTTCTGTCGTATATTACTTACCTGAACATGTATTCCAAATAATTCTGATTACATCGCATTCTGTGTATCAGCAAGGAATAACTAGCAGTGGTGCAATAGCTATTGATAAGGCAATTTAACTGTATAACGATATAGCAAGCCTTGAACTCGAGCAATTTATGTAGGGATGGAATACAAACGTTACCGGACACATGTATTTGAGGGAATGCGCTGTGCCTTGTTATCCAAATTGCAAGTTTACATTACACCGGTTGTCGGCATCTCTTCTGCTCCACCCCTACGTTTTGTTCGCAGTTTCCTACCAAATTGATGTCATTGTTAAGAACACACTGGGAACCAATTCGTGCATTCTTAAATTTCATCAAAGCAACCAAGCTCCTCTTCAACACATGCCTGAGCACATTCGAATCATACGTATGTGCTTTAAACAAAAGCGATTCTGCGTATGTCGAAGTTATGCAACCCTTTCCATGTTTATTCTTTTCATTTTATAAGAAGAACAACATAAGTCAATGGAGTCCTTATAGCCCGCTATCATTAGTGAAATTGCCCTCCTAGCTGAGCACCTATATGTACCTATGTGTATAATACATTAAAGGGTTGTCACATAAATGATTTTCAGTTCTGGTGCCCTGCAGCGAGCATATGAAGTGCTAGTGCATATCATTCAACGACTAGGTTCGACAGTTCTTCACAGGACTGCCAGTGCAAGGATAATAGTTTATCCCTATCCCTACTTTCGTAAAATTATACAAAAATCATTTATTATTGTTACTGTTTTAATGGTACAACAAACCTTAATGGTGACCAATTTTCTAATCCAAGTCAAATGGCTCCGAGATAACCTGTGAAGCTTGCATCCGAATAGCTTTTGGTTCGGTTAACTCTAACTCTAGGCCAAAGCTGGGCTAGTTACAATCGAATACGATTTCTTTCACATCCTTTTCCTTTCGTTTCTCACCAGCCACACGTGCTACTAGGTTTCGTGAGGTATAGCGGTGCCTCAAAAGCAGACAAATGGCGCGGATTATCTCTAAAAGTAAAGAGTGCCTACTCTCTAAGGACAATAAACGACTCTTTGGTAATTATTCATTACCCTCTCTAGACCCCTCCAGCAGTGGGAGCTGTGTTTGAACCTGAAACAGTTATGCACTTCCGCGCGGCTTTGTGCTTCTGTTTGGTTGCGGTCTGTAGCCTTCCGTGTTTTGTTCACCTCAACCTTAGTGCAGAGTGGGGTGTAGCCGTAATAGATCTATACGGCTGAATTGCGACAGGTGCCTCCAGAGTTGTATATGGTATATTATCCTATAGAAAACAGCGCCTTGCGGACATTATGTGTTGTGTATTTTTAGTTTGAGAATTCTCTATAACAAAGCGACTTATTAAAAAGTGTAAGATTTGTTTTGATTAATTCAAATTGTTAGAAAATTATATTTATTTTCTACCTTAAACATATTTTTTGTGGGTGTGTGTTCAGTATTGTCATTTAAATAATAATCGGTAAAAACTAAATTTTATTTTACACGTCGAATTTGTTCCGCTTAATATTCCTTGATATAAGAGATGAAGTGTTGATTTAGCTATGAATTGATGTTAAATGGTCTATCTTAAATTCTAGCAATACACTGCAGTTAAAATATTTGTCGCAGATTGTTTGAAAGATTATTGTGACTGACTTTTTCTAAATTCCACTGTCACATTCTTCTGATCTGGTTCCACTTTCATTATATCAATATGAACTGCTTCAATTAAAACATACCACCATCTTCGATAATTTTTACTCGCTGAGGGGGAGGAACACAGGTCTCTAATCTCTCGTGGAAGCAGCACGTTACAATTATCGTCATAAATTCTCTGATACAAACGTACTTGATGTCGCATCAGAACGAACTCACCAACTCACGACAACGCTCGTTTGTGTGCTCGCTAGAAACTTCTACATTCTAGAATATTCTTTAATGAGAGAAAGGGCGAATTGCAGAAGGTTCTGGTTATCTCTCGATAGCCTTTCTGTTTATACCCTGGGCGAGAACACACACACACACACACACACACACACACACACACACACACACACACCCACACACCCACACACCCACCCACCCACCCACACCCACACACACACACACACACACACACACACACACACACACACATACACACACACATATATATAATCATCTGTTTAACTCTCCAAGAGTTCGCTGTCGACCTCCAGGTATAGCCTCGTCCATTGAATCCCAGGCGGCGTCAAAAGCTTTCCCTTCTGACCACGCCTCCTCACATGTAAGCAATTATAAGGGTTTTCCACCCTTAAACATATGGGTGGCCCTTCTTAATACGTTCACCAAGTTAGAGCGCTGTTGCAATATTTTTCATGTGTCCTCAGAAATTATCTTAGACTGTGCAAACGTGCTTCCTATGTGTGTTAATTAAGCTTATATTTATAGAAGTTATATAGTGTTTTACTTAGTATAGTATTATAAATTTATTTGTGTTTAATAGTTATTTGCGTTTAGCACTTGCGTAATTTAATTAAGATGTGGAGACCGTGGGTATCGAACCTAACATGGATATGCTAACATGGATTTCCGTTCACACTTGTAATATATATATCTAAAAGTATCTAAAGTTTTTCGAGTTCTAAAGCGTTTATGGCATATTTAATTATTATGCGGAATGTACGTGATTATTTATTTAAATTGTGTTTAGCAGAAGACCCACCCCCCATAAACAAATACTGATACCGAAATTATTGTTTGCAGGAGCAAAGAATAATGATAGACGTCGAAGGAATGTTGATTCTTTGTGAGACCAAGCCCCAAGGCCAGTTTAGTTGGGGAAACTGTTTATAACAATGCCATGAATGAAAGGAACAGTGACCTTAGAAGGTTTCTAAAGGAATTGTCACTTGACATACATGAATAGGGTATTCTTCGGATCGTTTACAATGGCGACCAAAACAGCCACAAAAGGACTTTGTTTGGTTTGGAAAAGGAATTTGGAGAGTGAAAGTGATATATAAAGATACACACGCGCGCAAAGGTGGTCGGCACTCTTCGACTTGTCGCCGATGAAGGCGGGTGCGCGGCTAGAAAGACATCATAAACATTTATCCGGCGTGTAGCCGATATCAGGGAGAGTCAGACGTGAAGCCTAGGAGAGCGGTCAACTTGTTCGGTCTTGAATATTTGTCAGGTCATCAAAAATTATCGAGAAATATAGTTAGCATTCAGTCACTATAAACCGTGATTGGTAACCCTCGGTCGGCAGCTTCCATTTCGAGGTTTGAAATAAGAAGCAGTGAATAAATAATTTGGAAACGGGCATTCCAGTGTTGTAAACTTTCCTTCTCACACACATCCACGCATACCCTGAGAGAAACCTCATTGCTCGCCGACTTCTGTGATCGCCACCATCATCATTTTTGCATCAAATTGGCGTTCCAACGTGGAACTTGTGTACACCCATAAACTTTTTAGTTACAAACTGGCGCGCCAACGCGGGACCCGATAGGAGAAGGACGTTCGACAACAGGAGGAGGTTCAACCCGAGAAGGAGGTTCAACCGAGAACGAGTTTCAACCCGACAACGAGGTTCAACAGGAGAAGGTGGTTCGACAGGAGGACGGTCGACCCATCAATAAATTCGTAAACAGTTCGACTGGAAAAAGAAAGGAGGCCGGCATCGTCATCAGTGACATCATCAGGAGCCAGTAAAAAAAAAAAAAAAAAAAAAAAAAAAAAAACAATCAAAGGTACAGAGTGTTAAATTATATACTAGACTATTGTGAATATATTTAAGGAGTGGAAAAATGCTGAGTCAAAATTCTGTAGAAAGCATGGAAGTCCAGGAGGTTGATGCTAGTAGCAGTAGGCAGGAAGTCGAAGTACCAGAGCGTAGTAGAACTGTCCTAGATAATGTAGAAAGGGAAATAAATATGTTAGAGGAAATTAGAAAAGTGTTCGCAAGGTTTGACAGTTTAAGTAAAAAGATAGATGATAAGGCTGAAAGTTTAAGGAAAGAGATGAATGATAACAATCAAAATTTAAGTAAAAAGATAGATGATAAGGCTGAAAGTTTAAGGAAAGAGATGAATGATAACAATCAAAATTTAAGTAAAAAGATTGATGATAACGATCAAAGTTTAAGGAAAGAGATGAATGATAACAATCAAAGTTTAAGAAGAGAGATGAAGGATAACAATCAAAGTTTAAAAAAGATAGAAGAAAAGTTAGAAAATAGTGTTCAGAAGTTAGAGGTAGGACAAATAGAACTAGGAAAGAAGTTAGACAATCAACAACAGTCGTTAGAAAATTTCGGGAAAGTTAGTCAGGAAGTAGAGAACGTAAGAAAAGAAGCTGATCAGGTAACAGACAGTTTAGGAAAAGATGTTAGTGAGGAGACGGAGAATGCTGAAAATGAAGTTATAAATCTAACTAATGAAAGGTTAGATAGTGAAAACAGAAAACTTGGGGAGGAAATAGTACAGAAATTAGACGAAGAATTAGGAATGGCGAGAGAAGAGTTAGGAGAAACTAGGAGTAGACTAGAAGTATCAGAGAGGGAAAATAGAATACAGACGAGGAATTTGGAGAAAATCACAAATGAAATGAACGAGTTAGCAATGGAGATCACGGTGACAAAGGAAACAGAAATTTTGAATCTAGTTAATGAAAGGACAGATAGCGAAAACAGAAAACTGAGGGAGGAAATCATCGTGAAAGTAGATAAAGAAAGACAAACAGCTAGAAAAGAGTTCGAAGAAACTAGGAATAGACTAGAAGGATCAGAATGGGAAATTAGAAAACTGACGAGAAATTTGGAGAAAACCACAAGTGAAATTAGTGAGGTAGCAATAGAGATCACGGTGACAAATGAAACATTGATAAACATGCAAAATCCAGGGATAAACGAAACAGAAATATTAAAATATTTCGGGCAAGGGGCACAGTTCCGTCAGAATATGTGTAGAAAATATAGGACAAGATATCTATGTACAATATCTAAGCTAAATGTTGAAAAATCTTGGGGATGTAGAATCAATAAGTCCTTTATACATGGAAAAGTCCGCAAAATTCTCTTGTATCTCGAAGTACGTTGTGGTAGGATGAATTTTCTTGTAAATGGTAGGAACTTAGGCTAAAGTATTTAAAATCGCCATAACAAATTGTAAAAGGAGAAGAAATAAACTTGTAAAATGTATAGGCTAAGTATAGATAGTGTAGTGTAAAATGTATAGGCTAAGTGTAAACAGTGTGGTGACAGTGCAGTGAAACTTAAAACTAAACAAGTGAAAAAAATATATAGTAATGAAAATCAGAACACTTAAAGACTTTTGAAAATAATATTTATATAGAATCAAGAAGAAGAACTCAGAAATGTTGTGTACAAATATAATATTATTAATGTACCATTGATTTAAACATGGGAGTGTATATTTAGTAATTGTTTCCAGGGTAACAACGATATGAATTAATTTTAAGTAGATCAGATGGAGAAAAAGAGAGATGAGGTAAATTGAAATCTTTTCCGAGTAATATTTAAAAGTTGAAAATTGCAGGACAGAATGTTGGTAAATTTTAAATGAAATGTTGTTAGGTAACCATGTGAATAATTTTTAGGAAATGTCATGTAAAAAAAAATTAATGTTGTGAAAAGAAATTGTAAAATGAATTGGAAGTTGCTGACAAAGGTCTAATATTTTGCGTTATATTCGGGCAAGACATATATATTATTTCATTATGGGATAATAAAACAATATCTATGGGGGCATTTGATACCGAAATTATTGTTTGCAGGAGCAAAGAATAATGATAGACGTCGAAGGAATGTTGATTCTTTGTGAGACCAAGCCCCAAGGCCAGTTTAGTTGGGGAAACTGTTTATAACAATGCCATGAATGAAAGGAACAGTGACCTTAGAAGGTTTCTAAAGGAATTGTCACTTGACATACATGAATAGGGTATTCTTCGGATCGTTTACAATGGCGACCAAAACAGCCACAAAAGGACTTTGTTTGGTTTGGAAAAGGAATTTGGAGAGTGAAAGTGATATATAAAGATACACACGCGCGCAAAGGTGGTCGGCACTCTTCGGCTTGTCGCCGATGAAGGCGGGTGCGCGGCTAGAAAGACATCATAAACATTTATCCGGCGTGTAGCCGATATCAGGGAGAGTCAGACGTGAAGCCTAGGAGAGCGGTCAACTTGTTCGGTCTTGAATATTTGTCAGGTCATCAAAAATTATCGAGAAATATAGTTAGCATTCAGTCACTATAAACCGTGATTGGTAACCCTCGGTCGGCAGCTTCCATTTCGAGGTTTGAAATAAGAAGCAGTGAATAAATAATTTGGAAACGGGCATTCCAGTGTTGTAAACTTTCCTTCTCACACACATCCACGCATACCCTGAGAGAAACCTCATTGCTCGCCGACTTCTGTGATCGCCACCATCATCATTTTTGCATCAAATTGGCGTTCCAACGTGGAACTTGTGTACACCCATAAACTTTTTAGTTACAATACAATGCTTAACTTTATTCAAACTTGTAAAATTAGCAGACATCCTTGTAAAAAGTTTCGAAAATTTGAAAAGAGTAATAGAGTTTCCTTACTAGTTTTTCTTTAATTCCTTGGTTGTTGTTTTTTTTAAGTGTTTATTGCTTTGTTAAATCAACTGAAATTCACCACCTGTAGCTACCATAGAATAAAGGAAAATGTTTTAGGATAAAACGGCTCACGATTGCAATAAACAAAGCTCTAACGTGCAATCTTTGCTTATAAATTATTATTAACTACCAGAATATCCAAAGTGCTTCTTTAATTCGCAAGTAAATATCCCTCGCAAATTCATGCACATTGATGCAGTTTAACCCTTTTAAAATTGTAATGATGTTTTACTAAACTTTCCTTAGATATTATGCTAATAATACGCTTTTAGTTCTTGTACGTAATAGAAGTACTAATACCATAACAGCGTAGGTGATATATTTCTTTTCAGTTATGTTATAAAGAGTTGTAACATTATGTATTATGATAGGAAACATTAATCATTTAAAATTTATTTGAAAAGATCAATGACGATTTCTTACAGTGAATTTTGCTTTATTTATTTATATTTTGCCTCTAAAAGTTAATTTAAACAACGGCAACACTGGATATTCTCAGCTGTAAACACGAGCCTAACATTCTTCACCTCTGACCCCGGTTGGTGTTTCCTAAGATGTTTATGACATTGTGGTTAGGGGGAAGAACAGTTTTTCGCTACAAAGAGAGCCGGTTGGGGATGGTTTAAGCGCGGCCACTATAGGTTTGAGCCGTAGCTGCAACGTTAAAACAGGTATCTCCGAGTTTGATTTTAAAAGCCATAGATGAATGCCATTTAATATCCAAATTTTTGACTGCTTCCCATTAGTATAAGTTAATTTAAACGGTTTATCTTTTTCCTATCATTTATCATTCTGTAAGGGACATTGAATTTTCTTAGTCCTGTACAATTAAGAAAAGGTAAATCCGTATCCGGTCAATGTTAAATCTGCTGACGTCAGCATCCATCGCCTCATAAACCATTTATGATATCGGGCTAACATTGTCACAGGATAAACATGAATGTCTTGCAAGTACACTGAATTGCTTTTATAAAATCCGTTTTCTTATTAAAGAAGATTAAGTTATCTTTAATTATACCATCTGTTTCTTAAAGTGTGCTAATTTTCTTAAAACTAAAAAAATACATTTTATTAGAGCCAAAGAACGTACACTTCAGTATATGCTTATTTTAATGAGCATATATATTTAATTATCCATTTTCAGTAATTAGCGGTTTTGTATACCAGAATAGGCTTCCACGGCGGAAATACTGTGAAACCTCTCTCCAAAAAATTATTTTCGGAGCGATTTCATATGAACAAATTTTGCTATTTTTATGTTACAAGAGGTTCCCAAAATATTGATAGGAATGATTAATAAAGATACCTACACCTATATTTCACATTCCAACTGAAATCATGCCAAATGTTTGTCTTTGAGTTACTACCATGCCAGCACTTTCAACAATACGTTATTTAACACAATGCTCCGGCCTGCTCCAATTTTTTCAACAAACCAATCTGAAAACCACAAATACCTTACTATTATCATAAGAAAAGCTTCACTCTCGGTTCAGTGAATGTATCATCACAGATTTCTGCGCAATTTTGTATTTAAAAATGGTTACGCAATCATCATGAATCACGTAGCGATTAAGAACACTGCTAATGACGATCTCAAATTACGGTACTTTTATCACTTTCACGGAGATAATACTACGCCAACAGTGACCAAAATGCCTTCACACTGTGAGTCACTGTATTTGCAATACGCATTACACTCCTGCGAGACAGAAATGTACCTACAGGCAGACAGAGAGGAACCGGTACCTGTGAATCCAAATGACTCACGATTCCCATTTTGGCCACTTCTGTGTTAACTCATTTCTTCTCACAGTTGGAATCAACTGAGGTACTTCAGAAAAGCGACAGCTAAAGCACCACAAAGCCAGCGAGAGCTGTTCATTACGTAAACTAGAACCTTCAAACCGTTGATTTAGGACCTGAGGAATAAGAGTTTATCAGGATGGATCTAAAACAACAGAATACGTGGAAAAAAGTACAGTTAGAGTATGTCAGTAAATTCTCGTCAATGATCGTAAGCTCATTGTAGGTGCCTATAATACAGGGTATTAATGAACTACACCAAAATAATTTCACCGATTACAGATGTGACTAATTTAATCAAGTTGAGATAGGCAATGCATGGTCAGCGGCTAAACATAACGCAGTTAATTGTGTTAAATCTAATTGGCATCAGATGCTAATAAGTTCGTATTTAAATAAGGTGGGTGAAATTATTGCATTAGAATGTCTTTAAAACTGCTTCCCGAGTACACAAATATCGATTATTAGAAGCTCGTTATTGGCGTTCTCAAGATTTAATGCCTCAAAGATCTCACAAATCTCGAACTAATCACCGGCCGGCGCGACATTGAACACCGATTGACGGCCTTCTTGCATCATATAGCCTGCTTAGTGCTGGTTCTTTAATTGTAGTGGTAGCCTAATCCGTAACGCCGAAAACTGAACTTTCAAGGGTTATTGGTTCCGTTACCACCATGTAGTTGTTCTTTTCTTTGTCTTCTTAATACGTCATTCCTAATACGAAGAAATGGCATGATTCGTAACTAAGAACCTGAAGCCGATTGGCCAGTGCAATAACACTACTGTGATTTAAATCATATTTATGCTGCCCAATGGAAGGTGGAGTTCAACTGTATCTTGGCCAGAACACCCTTCCCCTTCTCTGGGTTCGCCTCAAGTCTCTGGTGTATCAAACACCTATTACCTCAGAAAAGGAGCTAACTGCCCGAATAATAGCAGCACGTGAAGTTATTCGAGACACAAAGGAATTCTGAACAGAGTACGAAGTCGTTCCTTCGCAGCTGTCAATTTTGCATTGAAAACGCAAGTGGTCATTTCGAACAGTTCCTATAAACCTGACGAAAAGAGTTAAATTTCTTTTTTATTTTATGTAGGTTCGTTCACTCCTTATACCATCTCCCATATAGACGTAAAACATGTGATAGTATTAAGCAGGATTCCACCTTTGTTAGAAGGAATTGTAATTAATTGCATGGACAAGGTGAATTGGCTGCGTGTGCTGCATATATTTATATAAAAATTAAAAGCTTAGACAAAATATTATAACACAACCAAGCAACCAAACAAATAAACAAACAAAACAAATTTGAACGAAAATAACAAAAAAGTGAAAGAGACTTGACCTCGTTTTCCTGTCTCCTGAAAGCTAATGACATAACTATTGTGCCAGAGATAGAGAGAGCGAGAGAGAGAGAGAGAGAGAGAGAGAGAGAGAGAGAGAGAGAGAGAGAGAGAGAGAGAGAGAGAGAGAGAGAGAGAGAGAGAGAGAGAGAGAGAGAGAGAGAGAGAGAGAGAGAGAGAGAGAGAGAGAGAGAGAGAGAGAGAGCTTCGATATGTCCCTCCATTTTCATGTGTTGTGCACACAAGTTGTGTTATCATTAGCAATGGCGTACTGGCACTTGAGAACCATAAAGCCCTAACTTCCACATTTAAACCAAATTATTATCTCAAATTACTTGTTTAAAATATCTTCGCTTGCTCTAAAAATATTTCGGCGTAATTCATTAAAATCCTGTATGCGATCATTCTTTGAAATGACACAAAAGCTATGTAATGCATGCAAGAAAATACGCAGCCTTGACTTTTTGTTAATAGTTTCTTTCTTACTTGCAGGAAACGAATGAACTGAATGCGAAGCTCATTGTGAACAGCTGCATTGTAAAATACACAGGCACATCAACAAGCAGATGCAACGTAGCAATACGTGAAATGATTGGTACACCATGCATTCAGTGTACATATTATTCACCTTCGTCATACTTTTTGTGAGAGCATACTGATACACAGAGATGATTCTTACATAAGGGTCATATATTGACGACGCTCGCAGCACATTCAGCAAGATCGAGCAAAATTAACGCACAATCTCGGGACAGGAATATTACTTCCTGTGCCATGTACAAAGTATCTTTACTGCACGTGGAACTCATATTCCTATGGTTTCCCATGTTTTTGAGCTACGATTGATTTACTAATTCAATATTTCAATCGTGTCACTTAAGAGTCATCACTATGTTTCCTTATTGTTCATTCCTCTTTAGAGGATTATTCTTTCTACCTATAAAAATGTAGTTAAAAATAGAACATATTCTTTTCACTATCATAAACTCCAAACACATCATATCCTAGAATAGTATCTAGACTATTACTTAAACATTTACAACTTTGACTACAATTTCTAATGCTGCACAAATGTAGGAGTAATAGTTTATTGAGGATAAGTATCTCTCAAATTAGGTCTAGGACATGAATTACTCCTACACTTTATACAGCAGCGGAAGTTGCCTTTATTCGTTTGGATTTCATTTTAATTTATACTAACAGTTAGCTAAATTTAACGAAATACATAGATTTTACAAATAAAGAAGGACCAAGCAGGAGTTCAAAATTTTTATGTTATGGAAACTAGAATATGCCCTATTCTGGTTTATATGTTATACTTAACTGAATTTTAGACAATGTGGGCCATCAGAATTTTATGTATTTCATTTACTGTAAACTTTTCAGGTCTAAATTTATCAAAAAATTACAGCACTGCTTCTGTCTCTCTGTCTTTCTTTCTTGTTCTTTTTCATTTTATTACTCTTATTTATTCTCGCTTCTACATTACTGGAATAACTCAAAATTAATATTTCCTGCAGAAAATGTCAAAGAAAGACAGGAGAAGAAAACACTTATATACATAATGCATTTACCGAAGTTCTGAGATTCTGTTAGAAATGGCATTTGAATTTACTCATCTTTAACCGTAACTTCAATTTGAAACGCAGTTCAGTTTAACTGCTTAAAGATACTCACTGTTCTATAGCAACATATACAGCGTAGAAGGACCGTGGTAACTGAGCGGGATGGCTCAGGCTGTTTCGTATGTGGCCTGCATTCGGAAAACCCGGGTTCGATTTCCGTGGCCGACCTACCTGAACCATGGGATTTTGTGTGCGTTTTCCCGGGTTGCAAGGCGAATGCTCGGTGGGTTAATTAAATCTCCCGAATTCCTGTCACTCCTTTTTCATCACCATTATCATTTCGTATCATCTCTCCTCTGGTGGTCTCTTTCAGGGTAGAAGTGTCGACGGGTGTCTCGGCGGTGCATGGCAGGATGAAACTTCCTCCTCCCCCTTGTGGTTGGGCTGTTTCGGGCTGTCAGTGAGCCGCAGGTTGTGCTGGCCTGCCGGGGAATATCCAACTGATTAAGTGCAGGGACCCTGCCCTCTGCACTGTCGTGTCTCCCGGGAAGGCTGCTCTTTGTCTCCTCTTGCGTCATCATTCCACTTGGGACAACGGTACAAAAGATCCCTATCGCAATCCAATCCAAGGGATCTGATGCATCATGCGTTAAAATAGCATTGTAGACGATGAACGTAACAAGCACTTGAATTACAATTTTGTCCAAGTAGCCGAAAAACAATAATATCAGTTTGGAACAGCCTAGACCTTTGATGGCTTAGAATGAACAATTGATTGTTGCAGAAATGAAAATGTATACATTTTACAGAATAGTTCCCCTTAAAATGTTTTCTCGCAATTCTAATAGTTAGGTCACAAATTAAGGCTGACATATTACGTTAAATACTTTTTTTTTCTTTCTTCAGATAAACTTGGCTTCACCGCAAGCCAGCGTATGCACGTGCCATCACACGGTTTACTACAAAGCTTCATTTACACTACAGGTGCGCTACCATGTCTAGAACGGTGATTAGGATTATGATTAGAAATTCACTACGGAGGGGATTCGGTACGTAGGCCACCATGCTGGGCCCATTTTGCCTATGCCCCCAACTGAGACACCCCCGGAAGGAAGATTGAGACGGAGGAGACAGAGGGCGGTCGACCCAAGGAGCCACGAGAGTAGAGGGCAGGATCCCTACAGTTTACTTAGACAGAGACCTCCCCCCGACAGGCGAGCACAACGGGCAAGCTCCCCTATGGCGGAACGGCAACGAGTCCAGCAGCCGAGCCCCAAAGGGGCAAGGCAGGCAGTCCGAGCCCCAAACGTCCCTGGCTGGCGGTCCTGAAATGGCCCCAGTAGAGGCAGGGAGACTGGCAACCGACCTACCAGAGGAGGAAGAAGTTTACTTCAGAGCACATCATCCCGCCATACTGTGCCGAGACACCCACCGATACTTCTACCCTGAAAGAGACCACCAGATAAGAAATGATGTGAAATGATAATGGAGATGAAATGGAGGGGGGAAAATAAATAAATTCTACATTCTTATGTTCCGATTTCTTGAATCTATATCGGAAAATAATCTAAAATTTTACACTGTTTGTCTTTACATATCTTATTTTTAACATTATTGATTATAATTGTGTAGATGAACTATACCTAATCTAACTGGAGGGACATGAAATTCGGGGAATGTAATTAACCTACCAAGCGTTCACCTAGCAACCTGGGAAAACCCCCGAAAAACCCACGGGTCACAGGAATCGAACTCAGCCTCCCTAATGCGCGCTACAGACGAAACCGCCTGAGCCATTCCACTCAGTACTTAAACCGTGTTAGTAAAACTTGAAACAGTGCTAAAGGTTAAACAACACACATAGTTTTGCTTGTGTACTACGTCTGTTATGCGATCCAATCTAACTGTTCTGTTTCTCAAGGTGAACAGACATTTGTGTTGTTGAAATGCTGTACGCTATCACACCTTGGTTATGCAAACATATAAATAAAGGAGCAATCAACGACATATTTCGTTAATTTTATTATTCCGTTTCATAATATTCATGCTTTGGGGTTGATGTTTAACATGGCAAATAATTATTTTTCTAAAAGTGACTTCAGTTATACCGATTGTATTACCAATGGTTTAGCGATTATTGCTTTTAATTGAAAAATAATAAAAACGCCCACGCCGAGAGGTTTACCTGAAATTCTACATTTTATTTTATAACGCTGTGGCGCGTTTAAATAATACCGCACATTCAGCAGCAGTAAATTTTTTTTCTAGTTTCTAGAAGGAAATAATGATTCATAGACGCAAGCTTCATGAGTGAGTTAAGAGTTAAATATTTCTTCAGAAGCGACGGATATGCACTGAATACGTGAACAGTATTCAGTAATCAAAGGACATATATACTATCCTGCGGAGGTATTGACGAAAACTATTGCATACAGAACTGATGCGGGAAGCCATTCATTGAACATGCACCATTTGTGCCAGCTTTGCCAACAAATGCATCACGGAATGCATAACTTTAGCGGTCAATATTGAGTTTGCCGCACCAGCTACAAACTGCGGCCGTATTAGTGTAGTCTAGACGGGGTCGAGTGAAATACTAGGTAGCAGTACATGACTGACAACTCGATGCTTCCGTTGTGAAAATTTTCATACTTCGGTCTTTCAGCTACTGAATGCACCAATAAATAGGTGACAACTAGGAAGCTTTAACTCCCAAACGCTGATATTCGTGTTTACTCGCACAATGTGATGGCTTGGAAATCCCTCACCAGGTTCGTAATTTACTGACTTGTACATAACACAGGACAGAAAAAACTTCTGATGTTTGCACTTTATACTCCTGCATAAACCATTCTTACAAAATTGTATTCCTCTATCTACTACATATTAATGGGACAAACATTTCCAGAAATATTGTTGCTAATTTTCTTGTGCGTTCAAGATAAATACGCGAATATACTAGGCGTTATGCGATAGCCACGTCTTTCAAGAACTGGTTGCATGGCCAACTAAAAACAATAAACGTATAACAGCTTCCTATTTTATAAACGTATAGGCATGGCAAATTTTAAAACAAAAAACTTGGAATATATAAACAATGGTTACCTCCACACATACATGCAAAGTATTTTACATTAATTATTTGCTTCCTATGCTTAAACAGGCATACTTCAAATATAAATTATTTGCTAATTTAAATCAATGCAATTAATTTAATCTTTTAACAGATATAACATTTTGTGCAATTCTTGAAGAGAACTCCAGAGGATGCTTTCAGGAAATTTATGAGATACGTTTAGTTATTCCTACAAATATCTTAAACATATGGTATTCTAATCAAATTTAAAACCATTTTTGATAAAATCAAAATTTTCGAAAATGTTTCCATGTAATGTGTAGGTCGGATGGAGGATTCTCTTGAAAATTTTCATTTGCGTCCTTGGAAAACGCAGAATTTAAATACCCAACTTGGCGTTTAATGTTTCTTTATGTGTGAGTTATGCTGCTAGTACACACAGGCACACGCACGCGAACGCGCACACGCACACCCCACGCACGCGCCGGTATTTGTCTAAAATTTTTGGTGGACTCAAGTGGACCCAAAACGTACTTTCGGTGAAATCTCACCATCCAAATTTTTCTGCACAATAATACTTCCCATTCGCTACACAGAAATGAAGCTAAGTTAATCTTAATACATTACAGGATATTACTATGTATCTAAGTATGAAATTAAGCCAACATTTGTCACATTGTAATAAAACTATTGATTGAAAATTGTTGATGAACTGCTCTCAGAGAGAATTTTATTACCATTAGCCTTTGTCAGCAGTGTTTATACTCTTACATGGCGAAGATTGTACTGAGGTCATATATTTGATAATAAATAAGATAATAAATCCAGTACACTAATACATTTGGTATGTCAAAATGTCATTTTGGGAAGAAAGTTAATGTAACTGGTTTGCAACTAAGGTTTTACCGTTAGGTGACCTTTAAAATAAAAATTGCTAAGTAGGTTGATGATTTTGTACACTGCAGTTATGAAACACACATTCACACAAAGGAGCAATCAATATATATATTTTCTAAGCCCAAAAAATGTATCATTATTATCATCATCATTAAAACTACTATTATCATTATCATCATCATCATTATTATTACCTATGTCTCTTGAATCATGCGATTGACAATCTCTCATTTTTGTGTATTAGTGGAAACCGGCCCGGCTTTTTCCTCTCGATCATAAAGGGAAACAATAATGTTACGCTTACCTTTCCTTATAAAATAAGTTAGAAATGATGTGTTTTTGCATCTAAAATAAGCCTATCATGTGCTGAACACATTACTTAATACTCGACGAATTCCTGCAGTCGAAATATTGGAAGTCAAATATCAGATTCCGCTTGTCAATTCGTCTTCTAATAAGTAAACTTTATCTTCCAACATTCCCCGCATTCTTTAAGCGATTCTTTTTTAACTTAAGTATTTCCATGACCGGAACTATTTGGCCTAATGAACTCTTGGCTATAGAGAGTCGCTTTCTAACTAAAACGCGTTCAGTCTGTTCGAATTATATTAGCACCTGATACCAAAATTAAGGAATGCAATAAATAAATAATTTTAATGGATTTTAAAGGAACACTGTATATTTGTTAAACACGTGCAGGTACAGTGGGTTGAGTCGTTTAGCAAACGAAAGGGGAGAAAGCGGGTTCTTAGCAGGGATTCTAAGTGAATAACACCTGACTTCGTTAGAAAAAGCATTGTTTGGAACCTTATTAATGGCATGGCCGAGACTAATAATCACAATTGACAAATTAGTCGCAAAAAGAAATTTGGTGTGAGCAAAGACAGGTTTTGAGAGGTGAAAGTGATACGCACAGCTGCACTGCTGCAGTAAGGACGAGCAGAACGGAGCTGATGGTCCAGTAAGAACGGAACTGGTTTTGTCTTCGGCGAAGGCAGACCAGAACCGAAGAGAAAAGGTATCTCTCGGTTCCTACGTAAATAATGAATTGTTAACGCATAATATGCATTTGAAATACGGTAACTCGAAACACTGATATATTGGTAGCCCTTGGTCGGCAACTTCGAGTTTGATGTGGTGATAAAAAGAAGCAGTCATTAAACCAATTTGAAACTTGCATTCTAGTGTCATTAGAACTATCCTTACTTCCATATATATCCACGCATACCCTTTGACGGAACTCTTTGCTCAACCCTGATGATACGCCACACTGCTTCAAAATTTACAACGTAAAAATAAGGTGCATCAATATTGACAACCCTTGGTTGGCAAGTCGCATCACACCTTCAAATTATGGATTTATTAGGAATTGTGACACTTAACGAATTTCTATGTAAACTCAAATTCACGAGTGTGAATCTTCAAGGGAAATCTAATATATTGACTATTGTTTTCTAGTAAACGTCGAGATATATTTAAATAAAGCTGTTCACCTTGCCCAATGACGTTATACAAAATTGTAAATTCTGTTAATCTCCATAAACTGCTGCAGAATGAGGGCAATCAACATGATACTTGCTATGAACATCCTAGTGATCAGCAGTCGTGTCATTCAGGACAGACCAGGAGTTGTGACAAGTGGACAACTTTCCCAACTGAATACAAAATATATTTATATACCATACGCAGATAGGATATAAATATGAATAAGGAACAACAGTATCGAATCTATAGTGCTAATGAATTTCCACTCATGTGATTTTCTACTGACCCTCGCATAGTGTATTCTGAAAAATTCTTATTCTGCCATCACTTTCGTTAATCGATATTTTCATTTGTAGAGATGGTGGTCTTACATATTTCTTTATAGACACAATAGGAATACCGGAATACAATAGGCTTAAAATAACGTATTTTAAGAGCTGGTTATCGTGTGGCTGCTTTATGATTCATTCCATTCTTTTTGTACGGCCAATAAATAAGTAAAAATAAACAAAATGAGGAGAGGCTTTCTACTTCAGAAAAGTATAAGTACTTGTAAACATACCAATAATAAGAATTGGACATCCTCAAAATGGTTATCTGCTCGAACTAAACTGTGTGCTTTAACGAAATTACATTTTTTTCTATAGTATAGATTTGTCTACTTCTTACGATTTACCAGTTATACAAAGCTTATCCAGAATGAAGTGGACTTCAGAGGCTAGACCTATAAAATTGAATATATAAATTAAATTTTTCAGAAAATACCTTAAATGATATAATCAAAATCGTTAGAGCTATTTTTGTTACATCAACATTTTCTTTTAATTTATGGTTTGGGATGGGATGATTTTCCTGTATCTCTTCGTATCTAATCTTTGGAAGATAGTGAACTTCAACACCAAATTTGACATTAGATCCACTTTTCGTTTTTGAACACACAAACACACACTACGCGCGCGTATATATCTCTAAAATGTTTGTTTTGGATATAACAGAGCTAAACATTATTTCCAGTGAATATAAACTAATTGTGGGATAAAAACGCAGTATCTTCTTTGCATACTGTGTACCGGCAAGGTAGAAAAAATAGTAATTGAAGTAAGCGTTTTATAATAACGTCATCAAAATTAAAAATAATACCCATTGACCTTTCTCCGACATTAATACACAAGGTTAAAGCTAAACGTTATCAGTCAACTGGATTTTTAGAAACGCTGATAATGCTCCTGACAGTGTCTCTATGTTAAGGCTTGCATTACTTTTTCAGCATTTCCCAAACCTTAAATAGAAGCATTAACAGTGACGAGGTGTAAACTTAACCTCATTTAATTAGCTTAATTGCCTAAAAGAAATTTTTTATCATAAGCAAAACGATTTTATGAAAGAGATAGCTTATACAACATGGAAACAAAATCACACCCACATAATATACCTTACTATGTTAAGTGCCAGATTAATTGTGGTATTTCGAGGTGCTAGGTCAACCGCACGACCACCGGGTTTTTACCTTCAGTCACACAGAGTTTCATATGCAGACATCAGGTTACTAGGTCGAGGTTACTAGGCAAATTTTCTCCGTCGTTTATGTGCAGGTTTTAAGGCCGGAAGCTGCTGCTTCTCAAAGCTAAATTGGTCCCCAAGGACCCCGTATGGCTGAGCTCACCGTGTTACATGCTCCTCATAATAAAAAACGTCTTTTTAAGTCGTAGGAATTGAGTTCAACGTCTGCCATACTCATAATAAAAAGGTCAGCAGAAAGTAGTATGGATCAAACCGATGAATCTCAATCTACATGCAAAAATTTTGCAATATTACGACAATGCAAATAATAGTTTATCTGAACGCCTAAACATTTGCATAGTGGAACATATAAACCCAAAATGATTTATTTGAAACAATGATTACATCTTTCTAATATTATATTACGGAATATTTTCCTTAAAAATGTAATTCCTTGGAACAAACTGAAAAAAAAAACTTCAACTGAGTCAATCAGTAATTTCTTTAACATTGCTTAATGCTCGTAGATCCAAAAATAAATAAATAAATATTGGAATATACTAGGATATTATTAGCAAAGTTGTAGTTAGAAGAAATGAATTGTATTAAAATTGCAGGATAAAAAGGTAATACATTAGCACTATTCAAAGCCAGCATTGTCACAGAGTTCTACCGCAATGTACATTCCTCCAACGCCTCCATATTTTAATGCCTGCATTTAATTTAATAAATGGGAGCCAAAACGGTTTCACAAACATTATTTGAACCTAAGCTGAATTAAAATTAAATTACGCCAAGGCTGTATTTTTCGTTTACTTTAATTTGGTAAGTATTGGATTGAAGATTTAAACATGTTCGAAATTCTAGGTAAGAGACCTGGTAAAAATTTCAGAACTGATTGAAACATAATCTTTCTGTTCCATTAATTATTTAATTATTAAGCTAACGTTCCGTATGGGGGGCGCATTCACAACAGCATAGCTCTACAACACAACTTGGAGTCTTAAAGTTTTGCTAGTAGCTATGTTGATAAATGCATATGAAAAATATCACAACAGTGAAGCTATAAATAAAAGGCAGTACAAATGCCGAAGTTAGTACAAGATGCGAATGAACAAAAAATAAATAAATAGATAAATTAATTAATTAAACTTCACGGCAAAATAACGTTACGCAATATTCACATTATTTTAATATTTACGTAGGAATACCGTGTCACCCAAACAATACTTCTTTTTCTTTGTTAGTATAGAATAAGGTGAGGAAATATGAATATCCATGGAAACCAGTTCTGTACATTTATTTCATTTATTTGTCTATTCTGCTAAATTATTCCATGATGACATATTTGTAATGACCCAGACAACGCATACAGTAGAAGTTCATTTCTACATACTCCCTACACAGCCTCCTTTCCTTAAACACTCTATAATCTGTCATTTGTACTAATATACTACCATTGTTTTCCTTTATCATGTGGCCATTTCAATTTTGACCTAATATTCCACGAAATTTGGCTGTCTTCACCAACAATGATCTGTGAACATTTTCTTCACCATTACAATTCAGGTCTGTGCATATACAGAGACATTCACGAATTCGTGCATTAAAGGACGCCCCACTTTAGATTCACCTGAAAATAGTATTCTTGGGTGCAATAAATATTGAGAACTAGTAGAAGATGGTCGAAGGAAACTTCGAGGAACTTATGCAGCATCTTAAGGGAAGCACAAGATTAAGCATATTTAGAAAATATGTTTTAGATTATATCCGCTAAGGCGTTAGAGGAATATATAACCCGCGACAAAAGAGTTCAAAATATGAATATAGCAACATTTCTACCTATGAGAAAAGAACATTATTTAAGAAATTGTCGGAGGGAAATATTAGAACCAAGAGATACTGAAAAGGCAGATTACCTGACATGAGAAGACCTAATTTAAGATCCACGACCGATGAGTAGAAGACGCCAGTTATGGATATCGGAAGGAAGAGCAGAAGCCACCGAAAGAAGAAGAATCCCAGGAGAGTCAGAAGAGATATTGCGAAAGAATTAGAGTGGACAGAAAGAAATGGTTATGTAGAAGAAGAAAGATGACTACCCGTTTATCTGGAACTGACAAAACAGCTCTCTGTACTTATACCGGTTCCTTTAGCAAATCCATACCAGTAGGAGGAAGCTTTGGATACCAGTTGCAGAAGAGAAATTTAAAATTGTAGGAAACAGTTTTCTTTAGTTTGCTATAGTAATTAAAACTGTAGTGGAAGTGTATATTTGAACTATATTGTTGGAGAATTAAAGAAAACAAAGACTGTTTAGATGAATAAATTGTTAAGGTTACTGGAATTACAGCAACCAGTAGGCTTAATTAGTTAAGGTAGTCCGTAGATTATATTTGTAAAATTCATAAACCACTTGAAAATAAATAAAGATAAAAATAAGGTTTGCATAATGGTGCCTGGTATAGATTCCAGAAACCGGGATATTAGATATGCAGGTTTTATTATATTTTTATTCTATTTCATTTCATTTTTATTAAAGGATATCATTCTTTATACAGATCGGAGATCTAAATTTTAGCGCATATATATGGCTATTAAAAGTATACTAATAAAAATGTGCAACACTACATCACTTCATGTAGTCTGCTGACGATAAAATTCATGCGGGCTGGTCTGGCTACCTGCCTAACGGTCAGTATATCCGTTCCTTTTGTTGTTGGCAATGACATTTACAAAAATAGCAAATAACTGACAGTTGCAGTACATCATCCGCCAACCATCTACACATAGGTCGGTGCAACTTGTTGGTGCTCAGATTAAATTTGAAACATAATGAAATAGCATTGGCCAAATTAAGGCTGCAAGTTCACAAGTTCGTAGCACAATATTAACTAACTCCAAAGCGTTACAAAAATACAATGTTATTGGAGCCACCACTAGGGTTTGTGGCTTCGCGAATGACTCCGGTAACGTTTAACAGTCAAGTGCCTATATCAGTTCCTTTCTGTAGACATATATTCGTCATTAGATAGTAATAGAAAATAAGTAAATAAAATACAATACAGAATGGGAGATGAAATAATACATCAAGTACATATTTTCTGCATTATTTATTACACATAAAAGAGCTCTTATCAAGAGGTCCAAGGATAGAACGGCAAAACCTTATAAGAACACTTATCTGTGTGGGTAAGTGAAGGATATTGATGAATAAGTGTGAGGTGTGCCTTGTTTATTACGGAGATCTTCACCTGACTGTAAATTGAAGAAAAGTGATTGGATGCATTTGGAATATGGATATGAATGTGAACGTAGTGTGTATAATGGTCAAAATATACAAGAAATGGTTTATAAAATAGGCGAAATTTATAATTTTATTGGGTCATGGGTGAATGTGAAATATCTTTAAGCAGAAAACAGGATAATTTAAAATATTGTGAAAAATTACTTACATGAAGACAAAAAGAGAAAACTAGGTGTGCAAGTTTTCAATAAAAATCGTCTTTGGTTGAAAACTACAACTGGCACGCCGATCACTTAATAAAAGTTATAATCGGTAGTTGATGCCAACTTCTTTTATTATGTATTTATAGTCCATTTTCTAGTACCGTATGCTGCTATGTTAGGTTTAAACGAAATTGGCAAATCAATAACCTGTAGAGTGAATATATCTCTTCTATTTACCGTAATCTTTAAATAATTCGATAAACTAATAATTAAAATCCCAAGATAACATAATTCTAAGGCTGCTATATTACTGTTGTAATTTAGGAAACAGTGTAATAAAACGCTTTCAGACTCTGATCAGAGACTGATTGAAAAGGTGTCGTGTATGACTGGCATTCACAAGTCCCGTGTTTGAACACAGATGACCACCCATTCTGAGCTGTGGTTTTCTCGTGGTACCTTCGGCTTGGTAGACGAATGTTAAAATGGTTCATCTTCTATCAGGATCATTTGGTGAACTCGCCGATTCCTACACTGTTATCTGCTTCAGGTTTACATGATTAGTCAGCAGTGTTCGGCGGGTTGTGGCTGGATGGTGAATGTACGCTTTGTTAAAGGTGTCTTCCCAGGCATCGCTCAAGACTGTTTCCGTGTGTACTCCATAAAGGATAGAGACTTGCGGGTGGGCTTGGAAAACTTTAGGCATCCCGGCCATGCTTGCGTCTTCGTCATCGGATCTGGTCGCCCAGTGGGTCTCTCCCTTCATCCTTCCATCACACGGAACGGATGTCCTACGTTGCGGAAGCTTCTCCACAGAATAAATGTACTTTTACGTTTACCAACAACTGAGTTCAATATACTGTCTATTGGAACTCAGTTCACAGGCAAAAATAGATAGACCTATGCATATGCTTCTTCCTTTTAGTGCTTTTTTTTACCTGCAAGCCCCTTTCCTATCGTTCTTCCTATGTCATCTTTTTGACATTAAGCTGGAGTTCGCATTTTTCTTTATCTATTTTTCCCTGGAATACTGAGTAGTAATGCTGTAAGAAATCACGTCCATTAATTGTACTTTTCACGTTCAAACATCATTATCCTCGTGCTTAAAGATCCTCGGATCTTAATTGGAATCTGTTCTCATCTCTTTTTAGCTCCCCCTCACAGTTAAGGCTTTCCTACTTTATTTCTTTAATTCTTCATTTTCTCCGTTTGTACCATATAAGCGAGGGGCGTACCAGTCAGTTGAAGCCGCACAATTTTTTCCGATGTTGATGAAAAAGTAATTTCTACAGAAGAATTTAAGTAAGAAATAGCAGGTCGGTTATACTAGGCGGTAGTTGGGAAAGAATAAAATCGTGGAGCATTATATATGTGAATCCTTTGGAAATGCATTATGAAAGGGAATTTTAAAAAGTTTCCGTAGAAGGAAATTTCTTAAATTGTTTACGAGTATGTATATTGCGTTAAACTCAAGAACGGTTAAGGAGCTTTCTATGAACCTTTGCGTACATACTTGTACAGGTCCCACTTATGCACATATTGCACTTTTGTTACAAGCGAGAAGAACAAAGTGGAAGTTTTACTTATGGATGCTCTTTAGCTACTATTATTCTCAACGTCCCATTTTATATTGGACTTGAAGAACCCATAATTTTTCTCTTAAGCTTCATAATCCCACTTTACGTTCTTTTATATGTTGTAAGTTTATGGCACGTAACCACCAGCTTTACTTGCATTTAGAAGGATTTTTACGCTCGAAAATATCTGATTCATTCCGCCGGGTTTGAACCCGCGACTTCGGCAGCCAGAGGTGCGGATTGCTGTAATGTTACGCTTGATCAAAATAAAATATAAATATACCATTTACTGGAACTTCATTGTTCTTTCACACTAGTCTTGCATAATGAATGAATGTGTAGTGTTTAACGCCCACTTTTACTACATACGGCACCGCAGGCGGTGACACTGATGATACATGAGATGAAGATGGAGCACCGGTGGAATGAGATGGCGGGGGAAACCGGAGGCCCCGGAGAAAACCCGCCCCAGCGCCGTGTTGTCCACCACAAATCTCACTTTGCGGTCGCCTGGGATCGAACCCGGGCCGCCTTGGTGAGAGCCAAGCGGTCTAACCACTGAGCCACGGCGTGGCCAAGTCTTGCATAGGACAAGTTTGGAAAGGTAGAGGCAGATGAAAAATTCAGTTACGTAAGCGGGGTTTAAACCACGGATCTGACGTTCTCTGGTTGTTATAACTACCGAACTACCATGACAACATGCTAGAGCAAAGTTAAATTCTATAACTGACACGCTTGTTACCGGTTTTCTGTCATTTTCTTCACAATTTCCTGATTATTGTGAACTCATACCAGGATAACTCCTGCCACAAGCTGTTTGTGTTTATCCATCTGTAAATAATAATACTACGTGAAATCATCTTCCTGCTGGTCAAACAAGTACGTCCTTCTGCACCTAAAATTTCTGTCACATTTATTACTAATCATTATTTACAAATCGTTATACGTATTTTAAAATAAATAATTGAAGTAAGTATTTAAGTCAACATTTCTGAAGGTACATTGTGCGCTTCAAAAACAATAAGGTAGACAAAGAAAATCCTGGTTTACTGGTCTAACGTAGTGATGCGTTACCGCTTGGGTGTAGCAGTATTGAGCCCAACATGAATTAGAGTTAAATAATTATTTATGTAGTGCAGCACATCTAACGCTTTAAAAGTATTTTAAGTATTTAACTTTATTTCCCTCTGAAATGTAACATGACTATAGGCATACATATGCATAGTTTTAATGTGTTTTTGCCTAGCTGAAATTTTGTTTTATCGATGTAAAGTGTTTGTAATTGCCATACTACATTTTATGCAGAAACATCCAATTCCAATTAGATATAACAGATTAGTGGGCTACATTAAGCCTCTGCCACCACTGGATTCGAACCCAAGCTACCACTTTCTAACAATGAACCTATATTCATTACACCACTCAGCCGTTTAGCAGCCAGAATCTCGGTGCAGTTATTCAACTCTATATCACTATATCATCTCTGTATCAATCTAAAAACTTATACTTCGAAGCCTTGTACGAAAACTTAAAGGTATATTAGAGTTCAAATATGTTAATGTAATACACAAATTCTTTATATGCTATACCTGACACTACAAACATAATTCTCAACAAAAATAAAAGATTCTGAGAGTATTATGTAATTGTGCATAACCCATGTCTTTTAAATTGATTGTAGCTGCCATTTATATAGTTGCTTAGATTTACCAATTTGATTTTAATACTAAATACACTTTATACCTGTTTGTTTATTGGCTGAATTTGGTGAGTGAATAGCAAAAGAAAAATGTCGAGTAAATCTTTATAAAAGCGATTGTAAAAGTGACTTAATTCTAGCAGATGATAACAATGCCCCTTTATGGACGTCACCCTTTTTCTTGTTAAAGATCCTTTTCTCTAAATGTGAGGCTTTCTTATATCTAAATAAATACGCAAACGAGTCTTAAAGTGTGCGACGAATGTAGGCTTATCTGATCCTTAACATGTTACGTAAGTTCCACATAGCTGGCTGTAACTGATTCACCAAGAATTGATAAATCTTTGCTTGCGTTTTAATTTGTATTAACACCCCATAAAAATAACCTTATTAGGATTTTCATAAAATTAAATCGGATGTACCGTCCACTCAAAAACAGAGAAAGATAGATATGGAGGGGAACTAATAAAGAGAGAATATTCGTCTCTAAGAAAGTGAGACAATCTGTTTTTTCTGATAGTAATGGAAAAACAGATTTTCTTAAGATTACACCGTCAAACGACAAAAAGGAAATGCTTGTAAACGAATCCGGTTTGTACAATGGTCCACATTTTAGTAAATACGTAGACCATCTCTTCCTTTCTAGTTTGGAAGTTAATGATAACCTTACATTCTCCGCCGAAAGATGTAATATTTATGGTACTAACAAATATATGTAAACTCCATGTATGTGTATAAAAATTTCGAAAAGTTTATAAATTTATAGTGATTTTTCATGAGAAGTCTTCCTTTGTTAAATTAATGATAACTTGAAAGTAAAGTATGTAAGACAATGCAAGAGAATAGAAAGAAAAAAGAAACAATAAATTGTTTATATACAAGTTGATAGTTGGCTTCCTATGCCAGCTGCATCGTTTTAAAAAACCTATAAGTACTACTATTAAAATAAGTTATCTTTACTCTTGCAAACTAGCCTTTCTTCTGTGTGAGTATAACTTTTGGCTCAAAATGTTGTTTAAATATGTGCAACAAGTTTCGTCTGAAAGGTATTTATATACGTTGCAGTATTCTGTTAGCATAAATAGTGTAGCACAGTGTTTTTCAACCGTTTTCATGACACGACCCCGCTAGTATCAAAAAATATTTCGTGACCCCCCCAACCCTGTTTTCATATATGTTAAAAATATATAATCCATACAAAAATTGTTGGCTTTTGCGTTTTGGGATTCGGATATACATATATAATTTAGTACGTAAAACATATAATTTTAAATCGAATACGTGACCAATTGATAACTAACAAACAAATACAAACATTGTTAGGACCGAGACTCCCAGCGTCATCTGTTGGTAACACTCGCAACTATTACAGGTTCCGCAAGACATTTCGTTACGCTTCGAGATGATTTTCGCTAGAATACGATGGCCTATTAACAGGGCAGTCGACTGCGGCCACGGCAGTTGAATGCAAGACCGCTAAGCAAGTGGAATCGGAAGTAAGACCGCGTTAGTGAAGGCAATTTGGAAGTGAGACTACGGTGTTATATGGACTGTGTGTAAGGTGCCTTGGAGTTGGAGTAGTTTTAAAGTGATTTGTGAGCGTGAGAGATGCATGGTCGTATCGTCTGTTGTTTATTTGTTTGAGGAGCGCGAATCACTTGTTTTACGTTTTACATATTTATTTGAGTTGTTTGTTGTAACTGAAAATGGATAAATTCCTGAAAATATCATCAGAAATATCAACGTCTAGCAGGAGGAGCGGAATAAAGAAAAAACGTCTTTAGGATGACAATTATTTGAAATTTGGGCTTACTGTGAATAAGAATGAACCGCCGAGCGTAATTTGCTTGGAAAGTTTGTCAAGAGAAGCCATGAAGCCATTGAAGTTGGTACTCACCTATACACAAAACATCCTAATGAAAGAAGAATAAACCCGAGGAATTTTTTGAGCAAAAATTAAGAGCGGTTGAGCATCAAAATACTTCTAAAGGACAAATGTCCAACCTAAATGAGAAAGCGTTGCTCGCTACCTTTCGAGTAGCTTTTCGTGTGGCTAAAGCAGGAAAACCTCACAGTACTACCGAAAATTTGATTTTATGAGCAGCCTTAGATACAGCAGAGATTATGTTTGGCTAGCAAGAGGTTGAAGAGCTCAAAAGTATACCTCCCTCTGACAATACCGTCCAACGCAATGGAGCAGGATTTCTATATTGGAAGCACAATTCTTTCTCTTCTCGTGTGTGTTTTTGCGGCTATCAGTTTCCTCTGGTCACCAATTGTATCATCTTATTTTAAATAAGAGTCATGAGATCTCTGGTTTTCAGGTGTGGTTCGGAATAAAGTTTCGGAGAAGTATTTACAGATTTTTTATAAATTTATAAATTTTTCACACCTTTTCTAAATATAAATCGAAACTACTGTTACAGCAAGATAAGCAATATGGCGACTGACATTCATGATCAAGTCATAGAAAAGGTAAAGTGAGTGAGTGAGTGTGTGGTGTTTTAGAGCCCGTCGATAACAAGGTCATTTGGGCCTAGAAAAGGTAAAGAAAAGTTCTTTTGTGTCCTTGCAATTTAATGAAATAACGATATTGCGGGTTTTATGCAGTTTGTAGCTTTCGTGCATTTTGAATCCAATGAAATATTAATGGAAGAAATACTATTTTACAAGACACTTCCCATGAATACTACAGGCGAATGCTTGCATGACATGTTCCTTGAAGCTATGCAACATATGAATGTAGATTGGGCACAAAAATGCATTGCTATTTGTAGTGGCGGAGCAAAAACCATGACTGGTGCGAAGAGTGAATTTATTGCTAGACTGAAAGAGCAGATGCCAAACGCTTGTTGGCTGCATTGCTTTCTCCATCGCCAAGCTCTTGCAGCCAAAACCCTGCCACAACAATACTATTATTAGCTAAATATTATTATTAACATTGACAATTCCATCAAAGGAAAGGCGTTGCAGACCCGATTGTTTCGAATAATTTGTGAAGATATGGGGACACTACACCGCAATTTGCTTTACCATACAGAGGTTAGGTGGTTATCCAAAGGCAAAGTACTAATCAAAGTTATGGAACTTCATGCTGAGCTAATAGTATATTTGCAGCAAGCCAAGCCACGTTATTCGGAATTCATTTCTGACCCGGAATTCCTTTTTAAATTGCCTTTTATTTCTGACTTATTTGAGCATTTAAATAACTTGAATAAAAGTCTTCTAAGGGCGGGATGAGTATGTCAAACTAAATGTCTGCTAAAGACAAACTTCATGGCTTTATAAAAAATTGAATTGTTTCCATCATCTATAAATCAAAACAACTTTGGTTCATTTTAGTCGCAACAGTCTTTCTTTGAAGAGGTCGGAAGTCATATATATCTGGTATGAAAATTGTCTTAGATAATTTGAATAAATAATTGTGCCATTACTTCTCAATGCAAGAGATATCGATACTGGGAGATACTGGGCAAATATGGATTTTAAATCCGTTTTTAAATGCAGCTATAAATAAGGTAAATTTAGCAACCAAGCTCAAAGAGAATCTGCCAGAATTATCTGCCGGTAGGATGTTACACTTGGAATTCAAGTCTTAAAATTTGGATGCCTTCTGGTTAAAAAGAAAAACAGAATACCTGGAATTAACAACAGATGCTTTGAAGTGTTTGATTCCATTTTCTTCCTCCTATTCTTGCGAGTTGGCATTTTCATCAATGGCCCAAATAAAAAGTAAACTAAGAAATCACTTAAATTTGGAAAATGATTTAATACTTAATGTTGCATAAAAGAATGCAAGATGGAAGACATTGATTGAACAAGCTCAAGCGCGACCTTCACATTAAAATGAACGAGTACTCCAACATTATATTTTTGTTGATGTGTTTGTATAAATAACATAATTAGTATCATTTTGTTATCTTTTTCTTAATATATCTACCCTTTTAAAATTTGTTGTTTTTTTTTATTGAGTTCTCTCGACCTCTCGAGACCCTTTACAGAGGCTTCGCGATCCCCCAGGGAGTCGCGACTCACAGGTTGAAAAAGACTGGTGTAGCATTTTAAATTGGTATATAATCTATGGCCTGTATTCATTTTGTCATTTATATATGTACCTTAGGTGTTTATTTAAGATCTTTACTCTTCAATGTTCAAAGGCAGTAATATTGCAACTTTGGACAACATAATTATCTGCAAATCAGGCAGTAAAATCATTGGTTATGTGCGCTTTGTACTAGTTTCACTCATACAGCTGTCTCTGTTGCGTATCTTTGGGCAGTAAACCGTACGGTGCACAAAGTAACATATAATTAGTCATTACTCTGTTTACTGGTACACTACAACTGCCCCCTTTCATCACGATTTCACTTTAAGAGACACACTCTAAACTTTGAAAGAGAAGCTACGGGATGATACTACCATAAATGACAAGCAGCAGTTCATTAGAAGTAACAAAATGCTTGGGTTGTCAAAACAATATGTTATATATCGGTTTTTAACTAAAACTTTCCAATGAAAATGGTATAAGGTCCTCCTCAGGTTAGAAAAAGCTAACCTAGGCCCCATTAATAATTAAGAGTTCTCTGTACCAATGCTGTAAACAAAGAACGCTGTATGTTTCTCTGCAAGTGTATATGGAAATTCTCGAAACATCCGGCATGACAGCCCAAGTCGCAGCACCTCACTGCACAACTTATTGGCTTGTTACCGCGCAACATATCTAGCCGGTAACGAGTGTGACTCACATTCGGGGGATACAGTGTTCTACTCCCGTCAAAAGTCCATTCCGACCTTGGGATGCCGTTTCATCTACCACGATTTCCTTCCCATAATTTTCCTAAAATTCTTCCACCGCGTTCTCGTATTTCAGGCGTTATTATGGGTTTCGTTGTGTACGGTGGTGCCGAACAGATGGTGCAGATGCTTGCTCAAAGAAAACATTATTCCCCGTAAACACTATAGAGTGCTACTTCATCGATGGATCGTTGATTACCCTCTCTTGAAAGCTCCAACAGTGTCAAGGATCTTGAAATATTAGGAACTTCAAGGCATCTGTGTGGCTTTCTGCCTGCGCTATGTAACCTCTCGTAGTTTTTTACTGCATCTCTTGTACCTGCGGGGTGATAACCATAATGGATATACGGAGGCTGTAGTATACAATCTTCTCCTCTGCGTTGTATGACGTATACCTGTATAATTATCCCATATGCAAATATGTTATCGTGATTTCAATGTAATTTTACCCAATGACTTTGGCGTAGCGTCCAAGACATAGCTAGCCGATACTTCTCCATCAAATCACTTTCCTGTTGGCCACTAGCATCACCTAAGTTTGAGTGAACTTGTTATCATACTTCCCACTAGGGAAAATGTCCATAGGGCAGTACCGAGGATCGAAAATATATCGTTTCGTATAGCGCGCAGTAAAGCTACCTAACCGTGAGGATTAGTTATTACTATAAGGAAGCTAGTTTACTCCGATCCCTAACAAAGCAACAGTAGGCATGCCTCAAGATCTATAACTACTACTGCGTCGTTACAAAAGTCACTCCTCTGCCAAATGCTGTGCCCGTTCATGAATTGTCGAGATTTAATGTTTCAGTCGGCTACAAATCTCCAGCTACAAACCGTTCTTCCCAGAATCGTCCTCGGTGGACATGAACTGTTTACCTTGCCCACTCTCTCGTGCCCCATTAAAAGGTCAAACCGCGACCGGGGTGAGTCACAGTTTAATACAGCAGGAGCAAGCCGGTCCAGCGGGAATCTGAAATATGTTCAGCTAGATGCTGAACAATGTAAAATGTTTCCGGCTTCACCAAATTTAACCCGAGCTGATAAATTGAATCGTCCCCCTTCCTGCGACCCGCACAGGAAGCCCTCGTGGACGTGTGAAACAAAAGAATAACGGTGCCCCGCATTTGTAGGCAAACCCGTCGCGTTTTGTGTGCCTGCCCTCTGAGGAGGATGCACCACACCACGCATGTTGCTAAATAGCTTATGGAGAGGGAATGGCCGAGAATAATTTCATTCCCTTATCTTCTAATAAAGCCATTCCCTTCGCACAATTTGCAGTCAAGTATGCTTTGTGGAATACACATGGAAATGAATAAGTGAGTGCTTTCAGCGCTTTCCAGGAAGGGTCATCTGCACTGTGCAAATTACCAGAGCTTGAAGGAGCTGCGATACTGCCATAAATGGAGCTCTTAAAGTGATGCTTGTTCAGGTACTATAAAGTGGGATACTTGAAATAGCAGCTCTGATGGCATTAAACTTGATTTTACCCAAATGTCTCTTTTTGACCTTTCACTGAAAACTATGGAAAAAATATTACATTACACATTAGTGTCGCATATCAAGTAGAAGCAGGCATCAAATATCAATCCATTCATCCTCTCTTAAGGCTCCATAACTAAAGGTTATGTGTTGAAGGCCGAGTGTCGGTGTTGTAATGAGCCAACTGGCGACCACATTATTCAGTTATTAATAAACACAAATGTTGTTGGTGTAAGGTACACTTTGGGTACTTAAATTGGAAAGCAAGGTGCTTACAACGTGGATTGAAACCGCATATCCATCACTTAGTAATATAAAGAAAAGTTATTTTCATTGTAATTGGACTACGTTACATAAATGTACATATAATCAATTAAGTACCTTAACTAATGGAAAATGACAGCTTGAGGAACCCTAATTAATGTAGTGCAAAATTATAGGTTAATATATAATATAGTATTGCTTTATACAGCATAACATTCCTAATTTCACATGAAATATAACTTGAAATTCTGCTAAAGAATAGACAACATTGCTTTTAAAATTGGTTATTCATACAGTACATTGCATTAATTTGACTTCTTTTTATTAAGAAATTTTTCGTTTTAATGTATAATCCAAATATCATATTGTTCAAAATTCTTGCCTATGACGCAATGAGCTATATATAAAAGAAATAAACTAATTTAAAAAAGGAATATTCCAAATCAACACACCCACAATTGTTATATAGATGTAAGTTCATTCAGAGGTAAGGCTATAATTGTGTGGGTTATTCAATTTCATACTTTAGTCTATATGCATATGCTCTCAGATCCATAAGAAAACATTACAGTTATACAAAGGTCAAATGGCATCAATAACAGAAGAAGCTTAAGTTGTTAGTATTTAAATCAGTTAGTAAGCGGAACGGTGAAATGTCTTTCAGTAGGACTTTGAGTGAAATAATGAAGTCCTCGAGGCGGTTAAGTGGCATCCCTTGATACCTACTGGCTATAGCAGTATGTTTCAGATCTTATTTTCAGTGTGTTTCCTGCTCTCATTGGACATTCATGACTCGCATTGCCTAATCACAATTCTTAGATGATTATCAGTCATCAACAGGTTTGAGATGATTTCTTTTCTCTCTTTCCTTATATATCAGTTTCATTATACTTCAAGGCACAAAACAAGAAAATAGGATGGGTTTGTGAACACTGTCACTTAATGCGTACATCAAGGGCGCAATTTGCTTTACCTATCGGACCTATTCTCTAATGCTGTAGTACATCTAGCATGAATTACACGTGCATGATCTTACGCTTAAAGCAGATTTACTTTAAAGCTGTAATTTTTAAAAATGTTTAATAATTTTAGTTATTTTATTGAGATTAATCATTTCTTCACACTAGCCGTATATAGGCTAAGGTTTTTGACAGATAGAGTCAACACGAAAAGTTCATTGCCACGGCCGGGATATGAACCACGTATCTCCTGTTTTCCGTCCAGTCACGCTTACCCATTGAGCTACCATGGCCAACTTGCCGTGATGACACGGCATTTGACTCCTATATTTCCTCGGTAAACCACTAGGGGCTCTCGCATTCGAGATGCACCGTTTGTCGCGACTTAATATCGTAAATACTTGAGTCCCAGGCTTATCATTTAACTATATCTATCAAAAACCTTAGCTTATATGCGGATAGTGTGAATAAATGATTAATTTCCATCAATGAACTATATGATGAAGCCTGGGACTCAAGTACTTACGATAGTAAGTCGCCAAAAACGGTGTATCTCGAATGCGAGAGCCCCTAGTGGTTTACCGGGAAAATATACGAGTCAAATGGAGAATTTAGTGTCATGATGGCAAGTTGGCAATGGTAGTTCAATGGGTAGGAACGGCTGGACGGAAACCAGGAGATACGTGGTTCAAATGCCGGCCGAGGCATTGAATTTTTCATGTTGACTCTATCTATCAATGTTTAACAACTTTATTACATAAGGAACATACTCATTTAAAGATAAAGTTTTCAATTATCTTCAATGGTTATGTAAAAAAGGAAATTTTGACTCTGTATGTTAACAAATGCATCTACAAAATAAAATTGGCATTTCATTGCAGGTAGAAAAATTCCAAGTAGTGCTAGCTTTGCACAAATAATTGAATACGTTAGAGAAGAGTGATATCTGTAAGTTTAAGAACATTTTTGAAACAAAATGGAAGTTTCACATAAATAAATGGGGTAATAAAAACGCGCAACCTTCTTAGGAATTTGAATGCCATAAAGAATTGCTTTTCGTTCCTTCTCGTAAATTAAATTGTGAGGGCACGCACCCTGTCAGTATAGGTGTAGTTTCAAGACATTTTCAGTAAAATTCATATACTTTGATTTAAGCAATGTGAAACTGGTGAATTACGGTGAAAATGTTGTGCGATAATGGCATCTCTCGTGAAGTTACATTATATCTGAGCGGATTTGTCATCGCAAACAACTGCAATAATGTTCAGATCCAGTTGGACGAAGGGGAAATATAATCAGAATGCATAAAATGTGAATGTTTGGTTGGCATTGTTGCGAAATACATAATAGAGACCCCTACCCTTCATAAGCATGGAACGCAGATAGATACTTGGATTTGCTTCAAATTGGCACCGTGCCCGTTATCACTAAATTGTTTCAAACTCCGGTCGACCCTGGCTGCTTCAGGAAGATGGATGTCCTCTCGGTATGGGCAGATAGACAGTCAATATTTAGACCACATTTTTACATAACAATGTATTGGGAATTTATATATTTTTTCATAAATCTGCTGCAGCTGCGTCTACAGTCTGATTTATTTTTTATCACAACTTTTCTGTTCCTGGAGAAACAAAAACTGCAAACTCACTTTATGTCAGTTGGAACTTTAACACTTGGAAGACTGCCTCAGATGACATTTTTGGTTAACAAAAGTAGGGGGAAATTAACTATATTTGGAAAGAAAATCTTTCTTTGATTTTTTTTCTAGATAATCATCGAGTTTGTGTTCAACACACAATGACCTGAGCCGAAGTAATTTAGTAACGTTTCTACCCAGTGAATTGCTTGCCTTTCGCTCTCCAGTACTGCTAGAGGACTTTTCCATGAAATTTAAAATAGTGAGCAGTTGGGTTCGATAAATGTATGGGTATCAACACGCGTTAACTGAAAATTCTCTCTGAACTACGAAGGACTACTGTGAACCTTCTCTTGCTTTATCTTGCCCTGTAGGTGGCTTATTTTATCCTCTTATTACTCATAAATTAAATGATGCTAGCGAAGCCGAGTTCTCCTTCACCTTGTAAACCTAAACTCTAGACTTTATGGTTAGCTGGAATTACTTTCTCTCTCACTTCTTAATACACTCCTGGAAATGGAAATAAGAACACATTGACGCCGGTGTGTCAGACCCACCATACTTGCTCCGGACACTGCGAGAGGGCTGTACAAGCAATGATCACAGGCACGGCACAGCGGACACACCAGGAACCGAGGTGTTGGCCGTCGAATGGCGCTAACTGCGCAGCGTTTGGGCCCCGCCGCCGTCAGTGTCAGCCAGTTTGCCGTGGCATACGGAGCTCCATCGCAGTCTTTAACACTGGTAGCATGCCGCGACAGCGTGGACGTGAACCGTATGTGCAGTTGACGGACTTTGAGCGAGGGCGTATAGTGGGCATGCGGGAGGCCGGGTGGACGTACCGCCGAATTGTTCAACACGTGGGGCGTGAGGTCTCCACAGGACATCGATGTTGTCGCCAGTGGTCGGCGGAAGGTGCACGTACCCGTCGACCTGGGACCGGACTGCAGCGACGCAAGGATGCACTCCAAGACCGTCGGATGCTACGCAGTGCCGTAGGGGACCGCACCGCCACTTCCCAGCAAATTAGGGACACTGTTGCTCCTGGGGTATCGGCGAGGACCATTCACAACCGTCTCCATGAAGCTGGGCTACGGTCCCGCGTAACGTTAGGCCTCTTCCGCCTACGCCCCAACATCGTGCAGCCCGCCTCCAGTGGTGTCGCGACAGACGTGAATGGAGGGACGAATGGAGACCTGTCGTCTTCAGCTATGAGAGTCGCTTCTGCCTTGGTGCCAATGATGGTCGTATGCGTGTTTGGCGCCGTGCAGGTGAGCGCCATAATCAGGGCTGCATACGACCGAGGCACACAGGGCCAACACCCGGCTTCATGGTGTGGGGAGCGATCTCCTACACTGGCCGTACACCTCTGGTGATCGTCGAGGGGACACTGAATAGTGCACGGTACATCCAAACTGTCATCGAACCCATCGTTCTACCATTCCTAGACCGGCAAGGGAACTTGCTGTTCCAACAGGACAATGCACGTCCGCATGTATCCCGTGCCACCCAACGTGCTCTAGAAGGTGTAAGTCAACTACCCTGGCCAGCAAGATCTCCGGATCTGTCCCCCATTGAGCATGTTTGGGACTGGATGAAACGTCGTCTCACGCGGTCTGCACGTCCAGCACGAACGCTGGTCCAACTGAGGCACCAGCTGGAAATGGCATGGCAAGCCGTTCCACAGGGCTACATCCAGCATCTCTACGATCGTCTCCATGGGAGAATAGCAGCCTGCATTGCTGCGAAAGGTGGATATACACGGTACTAGTGCTGACATTGTGCATGCTCTGTTGCCTGTGTCTATGTGCCTATGGTTCTGTCAGTGTGATCATGTGATGTATCTGACCCCAGGAATGTGTCAATAAAGTTTCCCCTTCCTGGGACAATGAATTCACGGTGTTCTTATTTCAATTTCCAGGAGTGTATATTGTGGCTTTGTGGGTTCGTGAAATTAAAAGTCCGATTGCACCACTCAAAAATGTTCATTTCCACCGAATTACAGTTGAACACTTGCCGATTACACAGAATTACGTAATGCACCCAATTACAATTCACCAGTTCGTCCGTTACAGTTCCACTTTGCTCTCGCAGTTACGTACACTCTTCCAATGCACGTACGCAGTCTTCTCGTCCGTTCACTAGCACGGCGCTCATACGCTGCTCGTCAAGCACTCACTTTCCTCCAGCCCGACGTGTTGCTTATATAGGGCCAACTGGCCAATCTAGAAGGTTCTGGATTAGATGAAATATCCCGTAAGTTCGAGAACTCAGGTGGAACGGGAAGAGACGGCACAGTGATGTTTTTCCAGCCAACCCTCGTTACCGCTATAAGACAAATGAGTGGGCGTGACGAACGCCTACCGTCTCCTGCTGCTGCCGGCCGGTTCTATAGGGAGTTCCGACATTCGGGTGACAATATGTTGTACTATTAAAGGTATTCGATCCTGTTTCGGCATTTTTCGGCCTCTACATTATTCTATTCATACGGAGTGTTTAGCAGAGGACCTAGGAATCGCCAATAACAGCTTCTTTCACCAGTAACGAAGAATATAATAAGTAAAGTATAGCAACGCAAAGAAAATCCCTGTAAGGAATGTGCTGTGGGACAAGGACAGCGAATGTGTGTGGCAGACAACGCCTGCTATACAAGGAGCATACCGTTAAAATAACATGCGCCTTATTCACTCTGATCACTAAAACCGAGAAGATTCATTCACAAAAGTAGAAGCCGTCAGAATGTTTTTGAATGGTCTGTAACTGAACTGACATGGAGTGTCATAAACCTGTCCAGGGAGGGTGTGGGATCCTTCGCCAACCCCCCTGCGTCTCGAACCTCGGAGACTTACTCTCCTGTGGAGGAGTATAGTATTTCTAGGATGTTATTATTAAATATCCATAATTACTGAATACCTAACTTGTATTTGCAGCTAATAGTGAGAATTCATTTACATCTTTCAATCTTTGTTGGCTACATAGTGAAAATAAGAACATCCTAATTAATATCAATATGTATTTTGCCCTAGTTTTAGGAATAAATAACTTAGTACGAAAGATGCCTATCACCTCATAATATACACTTTATTTTAACTGGTCTCAAACCAATTTGGCTTTATCACATGTGAACATGATAAAGTTTTGAAGGTAAGCAAATCTGTTTAGTTGCTTGGTTTTCGCACAGTCCGCACATTAGTTATTAATGTTCTTGTTCATCTCAAAGTTCAATGTTTATCGCAACCTCAGTATTTACCGCTGAACACATAAATCTATTGGCTTAAGCTCTTTGAGCTGACAGATAATGTTGTACGTCATCAACGATGGGACCCTCTGATTTAGTTATCAGTACCACGGCAGGCCTCCATCTCGTATAAACGCTATACACACTCCCAATTTGCAGACTGTCGGGCGCATTATCGACTGATTTGAATAGCAACAATCTAAGCAGTATCCGTAAAAGTACATAGAAACTAACCATTCCATTCCATAGAAACTGCATTCCATTCAGCAGCTGAAAAATGATGGGATTAATATGTTTCATTACATCATCAGGGTTATAAAAACTTTGAAGCAACTATAGAATCCAGTTCTTAAAATTGACTGGTTAAAACTAGTTTTGCAACCGACTGCTAAGCTGTGGTATTTTCAAAATATTTCACGTGGTGCACATAAAGCAATGTTCCACTCGTATTTCCACATAAGAAATAAATTTCAAAACTTAATTTTGAAACAGTTGAAAATATTAATGATTTCATAAAATAGTGTGTATTTAGCAGTAAAAACTTTGACTGGAATTATTTAATATCTCCTAAATTATTAAAGTTACCTTACAATTCATTGAATTGACTAACGTTTAAATTTTCAGTACTGAATACTTATTGAGTCAGTAGGACATATTTGGCAGAAGAATGATACATTCAAGGTAATCATTATAAGTTAATTGGCACATAGAGTATTTATATCTTTTCTCATGGTGTTTTCCCTCCGGCAGTATGCATGGCGAGGCCTATGGCGAGGTTAGCATCGTCCTGTTCCCTTAGCTGAATAGATGCATTAAGAAAAATGCATGCTGATAAGTAAGTGTAACATTTCTCCTTTAATGTTTACCTTTGGTGCTATAGTGTGTCGGAATTTATTTTATGCATTTCAACTATAAACCACCCCATGGACAAAAACACACAAGTTTTTAAATCTCGAGACCGAAGGTTGATTCCCATAATTCCATTGTAACCTTCTCCACAGTGTAAAATTGGCTCTATCCTTTTGAAACCATACTTTTAATCGTCACACTTTCTCTGGTATCTAGTTACAAAAATGAACAGTTAAGTTAATTTTGGCGTTGTTTTGTATTTACCATGGGGCTGCTATAAGTAACATTGCCGACCTTTATAAGTGATAGACTGAGAGCATCGAATCCTAAAAGGAGACTTCGTGAACACAATATGCTCTGTCAGAAACCAATAGACACTCAAGAAGTTTGCAGGATTATTACAGGTAAACTAATAATACCCCGAAGAGAAAGCAAGCTATAGCTCAATTTAATAACTAATTATTCATCCTCCAAATGAAGGAACATCTGCTGATAATGTGCACATGCCTATGATTTCCTTGATTGTAAATGAAGAAAATGTACATAGTTATGCGTCCAATAAACTGGCAAAAAATTACTTCATAACTAATTTTCATTTTTAATAATACGTTTGTCTATGTTTATAAGCAATAAAGTAACACTGTAAATTTGTAGTCCCTTTTTAATTTCAAAATCTATGTTTAGGAAAATTGTTTCGCAGCTCTTTTGATCCTGTAAGTTATTCCACAAGATGGACTTTACATAACTAAATTCTGAAATGTTTCATGGAGATTCCGAAACATTAAATTTAGAAGCAAAATTTAAATTTAAAAAACTGACATATAATGATAGTGTTTTCAAATACGAGTTACTTTTGAACTAAAATTACCATAAAAATTGGATGAAGTAACAGGCATATTAGAGAAGAATATTGTTTTAGAGGTTCCGTCATATACCTTAGGCATAGTTTAAAATATTTCAAAGTATAAGCAATGGAAACTTAAAATTAAACTTTCAAGCAAATTGGCCGAAATATTTAGCAAGTAGCATATCATTTGGGTATTCCATTCTCTGGCTATATAGATTTCTGTCACAGTTGTCTTTCATTAATATGTAGATCAAGATTCTTGAACATTTTCGTGAATTACTATTTCAATCAGGGGTAAAGTATTTATAGTTTGTAAGACTTGAAGCTTTCACGGCGAGCATTACTAATCAAGGCTTCGCGGGTGATCAGCCGTGTCAAATTAATAGACGTCTGATCCTGAAGAAGGCCATGGAGTTTACAATGGCCAAAAGCTCGACGTTTATTAATTTGACACGCATGGTCACCCGCGAAGCCTTGATTACTTATAGTTTTCTCATTTAATACTGCACCTATGCGAATAATTATTCGTACTTAAGCAACTTTAGTCAAACATATGTTTATTTAATGTCAACTGCTTTGCGGTGTTTATTGGTTATAAAAGTAAAATTTCAAGTGAGCGTTCACCCTTTATTACTCAGTCCATGCATTATGTGAAATAACAAGGATATACATGCTGGATAAGGGGATGATTGAGAGCATGATTTAAACCTTGCTCCTTCAAAACACTATCAAAAGTAATATACCTGAGAAGTATTTAAAAGTCTTTATGTGTGTTATATGAAGGAGATACACTATGTACTATTCCAGAGTCTGCTTAGATAAGAATTCTTATTGTGGTAATAACACTCAACTGAATGTAAATTTAGTTTTACAGTCCAGTTTTACAGGCTATGTGTGTAGAACGGAATATAACCTCCAGGTTAAGTTGCGTACAGTAGAGGGCAGGGACCCTAGAGTATTCAGATTTAGACTCTTGAGCGGTAAGTCGTAACGCCGGCTCTCCTCCACCACTGAAGACTTACACATCCCAGGGAGACATGGGAGTTAGATGTCGCCAAGCAATTTGAAACTGATGTGAAGTGAAATGGACTGACAGGAATTTCGGGGAATCTAATTAACCTTACTAACATTCACCCAGCTATCCGGAAAGTCCAGAGAAGATAAACAGTGGTCAGTATATTCGGCCACGTGGACCGAACCCACGACTACCCAAATGCGAGAAAAACACGCAGGCACGCACGCACCTTGCATCATCTCGCTCTGTACGGGAAACATGTATGTCAAACGTGCATTATTTGTTCACAAACACACGCGCACATGTGGCTTTACATAATATAATATTTAACAGAAACTATGAAATGTACGTATCAAAGCGTAATTGTGCAGGTAGGTCAAAAACTTTTCACTAAACTCACTTTAAGAGAATTTCGTGATCATGCTTGAATGAGTATAGATTATTATAAACATATTGGTGAATTTATATTCTAACTTCGTCAAACTCACTTTTGGCATATTTAAGAATGTTTTTTTTTTTTCATTTAGAAGTTAGATAAATCTACGTTTCATGTAGTGAGTAAAATTGTTCCTGAATAGAATGGTGAGTTTACTTATATTTTTTAATTTATAGAATATATCTAAACTCAAAAAACTTCAATAGAAATGTAAATTAGGAGCCATGAATTGAAAAGATGTAACACATATGCAAAATTACTGTTTGAAATTTATAATTCCTGTAAAATCTGATTTTGTATAATGCCCTGAAATTATAACCAAATAATTGTAGTTAGACGTATTTGCTTTCTGAAAGTCTCGGCGAATGAAGAGAAGCTTCAGTTTGCCATGCTCATTTACTAAATATTAAATTTATTGTTTACATTTTATCTCTGTTAAGGAATTTACAGTATCAACAATAAAATGTATGAAAAATAGCCTTTTATATGTCAAAGTACCTACTCCTCAGTTATTAATGAATCAAATGCAGTGCAACACTTACTGTGCTTTATCTTAAGAATAGAAAATACCTACTCTAACCCTATCTACTTCTGTTGGCAATCCTATCGATAAATAGAAACAAATAAAGAAAATAAAGGATAGAAAGGAAGACAGATTCTCCATATGTATCATAATAAAGAGCAGACGTATGATTTTCGTAATATCTCTTACCCTACTCACAACTAGAATGAATGGTACATTTTAATCTGTTATAAGGATAATTTCCTTAAATGAGTATATATAATTTTAGGCAGTATTATATTTGATGTCTCTTGGTTTCTACTCACATTGACTACTTGCTGGAGGTTACGGTAGCGCTTTAAGCAGTGCAAAATTGATGGCCTACTTATACGAGTCCGCGAAAACGTAACAACAGACGCAGGTTGAACGCAATCCACCACCTTATGTTCTATACATGGTTGTAATATTCTCTTACTGAAGTCGGGTGCCTCATCTCGTATGCCATTTCCTTAATACCACGAGTTAGCAGGAGGTTATCTGGCTCGTTCTGTTTCTTGCCAACACAGCATTGCCGTCGCGTCACTCCTCCCTTTCCTTTCGCAAGAATCCAGACCTCACCACCCACTAATTCTCTTTCTACCAGTGCAATTTCCTACACCCTGCGGGTAGAAGGGATTACCTGCACTTCCCTTGCGAGAATGCCTTGCCATAACGGAGAACAGAAGCTGCTGCTGACATTCTATATGTGCAACATTTGAGCTGACAATTTTACTGCCAGGCAGTTACTCTCTTAAGTTGCGAAACTTCACATAAGTTTCTGACACATTCCTGATTTCTGAAATTTCTGAGAAATTTCTTGTAATTTCTTTTTGTAATTCAGATGTTTAATGGTTTCTTAAGTTGGAAAGGTCTAAATCAGACTAAAAAAGCGACACCTTAGCTGGGATTGGAGCCACGGATTTTCGGCCTACCGTACCTAGGCTCCAACCGACTACGCTACCAATTGAGCATGGCGATATGATATTGAATTCTCCAAGTGACTCACATTTATCGGTAAACCAAGGGGCGTTCTCAAATTAATATTTACATAAGATCCCGAATTGTAGCCTTCATAGGTAGTTTGTTTTCTGCGCTATAATCTGAAGTATTGTTTCATACAGACTATATCAACCACGGCAGACATTGAGCGTTGATTCTTTTCTTCTTCAAATAATATTTTCTAACCCGTTAATATGTCTTGAGATTAAAGTTAATTTATAAACCTCAAATGTATGGTTCTTTAGTGGAAAACACTTTCAAAATGTAATACGTAATTTCAATTAGCGCTGATATGTGATGCGGTATCTCATTCTGAATATTTTCTCAATAATGTAGCAGACAAATGTAAAAAAGTAACAACAACAACAATAATAATAATAATAATAATAATAATAATAATAATAATAATAATAATAATAATAATAATAATAATAATAATAATAATAATAATAATAATAATAATAATAATAATAATAATAATAATAATAATAATAATAATAATAATAATAATAATAATAATAATAATAATAATAATAATAATAATAATAATAATAATAATAATAATAATAATAATAATAATAATAATAATAATAATAATAATAATAATAATAATAATAATAATAATAATAATAATAATAATAATAATAATAATAATAATAATAATAATAATAATAATAATAATAATAATAATAATAATAATAATAATAATAATAATAATAATAATAATAATAATAATAATAATAATAATAATAATAATAATAATAATAATAATAATAATAATAATAATAATAATAATAATAATAATAATAATAATAATAATAATAATAATAATAATAATAATAATAATAATAATAATAATAATAATAATAATAATAATAATAATAATAATAATAATAATAATAATAATAATAATAATAATTTAGAGAGAGCGAAAATTCATTGCGACAGCGACTGTAAACCAATGTTTCTAGGAGTTGTATGTTTGGAGATATAGTGCACTCTTGCTGCAGCATCATATGCCTTTCATTAAACATATCTGGTGTTCGATTAGTCCGCGAGTGAAGTTGACTGAACAAGAATCTGCTTCACATGTATTTCATTACTGGCTAGATCGCGAAAAAAAAGAAGTGAAGCGGTACGCAAAACTGAACACTTTCACATAGTAATGTGATAGGTTATACTAAGTGAAATCTTGCCCGCCTCGGTCGCGTAGGTGGTAGCGCGTTTGCCTCGCGTTCAAGAGGTCCCGACTTCGAATCGCGGTTAGGGTGAGTTACCTGCATAAGGTTTTCACGGGGTTTTACTTTATCCTGAAGGACGAATGTCGGATGACTCCAAGCTCCATGGACCCCGCGTTCATTTGGGTATCATTTTACGCTTCTATTCATCGTCCGATATGACGTAACGTTGGAGGACGTAAATGACGAAAAAGTGAAATCTGGGTGAAATTTTTATTATATCTCATTGATATAATTGACAGTGAAAACTCTGTTAAATGAGAGTGAAAACTGGACTAGTTTAAAATATGTCATGGAAGAAATCTAAGCCTGTTTCACTAATATCATACCTAGAGCTTTAAACGCAATATATTATGTAGCTTTCGGGAAAAGGACATTCAAATTTAGAAAATGTATCATTAATAACAGCGGGTGCAAGCTCATTTTAAAACATGGCTTTAAATGCTTGTTCTTACTACATCTAGGGATAAAATATAAGTCTTAAAGTTAGTTTCTTTGTAGCAATAATCCAGCTACCAGTCTAGCGGCAAATGATATACTACACCACGTAAAAATCCGTATGTTAAAGTCGCACATAGATCATTATTCATGAACAATTTACAGATTTTGAATCAATTTTAATCACATATGCCGGAAGACAATTCATAAACGTGCAGATTTTTTTTAAGGAAATAGTCGTCTATATAGAATAAAGGATCATAAATATATAGGCAAGGTAGCAATGTCTTGAGAGCACAGCATTTAAGTGTAACTGCTGTTTTGTACACTTGAAACAGCAGTTTGACTGCCTTTTTATACAGAAATTTCTAAAATGTGTATTCCAGTAGTTTCTGTATCTAATTATGCAGTGAAATCCAATACCTTCTAGAACTAAGTGGTAGAGGAAAAGGGGGACACCTACTCATAGATCTGTTGCCGTTAACATCTCCTAGCAGGAACGGAAGTAAAGGAACTGCAGGTCACAGGATCACAGAAGGACTGGCGCGGAAATCCCTCACAAGTGTTGAGAGTTCTTCATTTCTGTGCCAAACACGCTGCCCAGCCACCAACCCTTCAAGGTTCGGTGTTGATAGCCGACTTCTCCCATGTGAGGACAACGACGACACAACTATATTTATCACCGAGAACAGAAAGCATCCGCGCCATTTGCCCGGCACCACTATACACCGCGAACCTGAGAGCACACTTAAAAGATAGCAAGAAAATGGAACGAATCGCAGCGCCAGCTCGCTCGGTACGTGGTTGAGAAAACAAGTAAGTTAATTTTTTCTCCTAAAGAGATCTTTCATCCCAGAATAAAAACACGCACACACGAGGTCATTGTGATTAATATGTTTAAATGATATCCACTGCCAAATAGTCGAAATTTTGGTGTATTTGATAACCATCTTTGTATTTATATAGCTTACACCTAAGACGTTCCTTAGAAAGCCGTATATGCTCCACTTTTGAAGATAAATCTCGTACACAACTAGTTCACACATCTACCACTTTCAATTACTTATATGAAGTATAAGTGATATTCCATGCGGTTTATGTGACAAGTTATAGTATTAGACGAACAGATACTCCTAAAGGAAACATTGGCCAGCAAGCAGTCCCTGAGAGCTTCTCTCCCTCTGTCGCTCTCTCGGTATCATATCGTTGCACGCTCTCCAACCTATCCACAAGAACCTGCTCATTAGGAAAGCCTATGTGGCCAGTAATTAACGACGAGGTGCTTCATTCCCGTTTCCATGCAATCAAGCATTGCAGCAGAAGCAGTCGTGCTGTTCTGCTTTAGAAGCTATGAAATTTGCCACAAAAATGTCTGACTACCCAGTCACCAAGGTTCAGTCTACGATGAGCTTTATTAATTTCAGTTAGACTTCAAACTACACCTGTTAAATAATATATTAAGAAAACGTTGTACTCTGAAATCACCAAAAATACTTTGGTTTATTTTTCATTAAAATATTTCCAAAGGTTTTAATTACGAAAATATATACATTTATAGTGATGTAGCCCTTCAAAATATTTCAACTGAATTTTAAGAACAGAATGCATTCCCAGCACCTTTTTAAACTGAACTATAGCATCCCACCCTCCGCCTTCAAGGTTATTGATATTATAGTGTCTTTAAACAGAACTAATAGATGGTTGCACAGATTCAAAAAGATTCATTAAGATCTAGGTGACTATGATTTTGAAAAGTATTAAGATAGATCTAAGAAGGTAAAAAAGAAAAAAAAAACTGCAGTAAAATTTCAAACTCTTGTGTTCTAGGAAGTAAATTCTGAAAAATTGGGAAGCATTTTCTCAATAACTGTTCAGGTCAGAACATTAAAGTTATAAAAATTTAAGCTAAACGAATAATTAAACGTTTCTCGCTACTTACATAAAGTTATAATGGAAGCAGTAGTTGAGAGCTATAAAAATGGAAACAGAAATGGAAGAATGATCCCTCAAATTTTGAAATGAAAATACTTTTCCCAAACAAAGTGAACTCATTGATTCAATTATAATATAAAGTACAGTTAAAATACGTTTGGAACTTTGTGATTTTATATTGCTAAGGGCTTCAATGAGGGGGGCACCTCGCTCATTAAAACTTACATAGATTTAGTAAAGGAACCACAGAAGGCAGACAGGCCACAGAAACGCGCAAATTTCCATAATAGTTATAGGGTAAAGACATCTGCCACTTCTGGAGATGTTTAGAGAGGGCGATTAACGACCTGTCGACAAATCTACCCTTTAAATTAATAATATCAAGACACCACCGTGCACCACAAAACCTGAAAGCACACCATAAAAATGGGAAGGTAGCGGAATGAAAAGGAAATCATGGTAGAAGAGAAACCACCCCAGCATTAGCCTATGGTGGTGGGATGCAAGCAAAATAAAGAGAACAGTTAAATGCTCATTGTGTGAGCTCGGAGGGCTCAGCTGCCTTACATGTGTTTCAAGTGTAGTAGAGTTCAGTACCATTAATTTTGAAGTACAGGTTTTGGAGAGAATGTTATCTTTAAAGCATATGTATTCACGTAAAGCAATTCAGAATGAAGAATTTTGGGACTAGCTGAGTTTCATATTATGTTTAATGTAACAAAGCAATAAATTTTACAAGCTTCAAACAATTCGGAAAGGGGGAATTTGTTAAGTATATAACATTCAGATAAGCCTTATAAATGTGATGACACTTTTCTATGATTAACGAAGTTTCATATTATGCAAGCACATAATAAATTTTAAGTAAGTATAATTAATTTGTAATTAAGAGTTGTCTTAACTAAAACAGCTTCAAGCGGACAACATTATACCAAACGTTGAAACGACCCATCTCTGACCTGGAGTGAGTTAACATCCGCTGGTAGAATGATGAAGAGGGTATCGGTGGAATGAAAGGGCCTACAGCGTCAACCGTGCACTCTAAGCCACGTTGGGCCTTGAGGATGCTTCGCATGATCAATTAAAAGTTGAAGGCTTGGATAGGACTGACACGATATCCACTCAAGATCCAGGAATCGAACTACGGATCCTCAGCACGAGAGTGACAAACAACCCCACTGAGCTGCCATGGCAAAAAATTTAAAAACGTATTTCAATTATAAATATTGTACCTAAACTGATGAAGTATACCTATATGAAGTTGAATATGAAATTCCGATAATAAAACTGCACAAAAGTTTGAAATATTATTTTGGGATAATTTTCACCATTTTATGCGCACTACACCTCAGATATCAGTCTCATGCAATAGATGTAAGCAGTAACAAGTGCGCTGCATTGTCGTCCTCAGCAAGCCCGCCATGACCGGTAGTAGCAGGGTTTTAAGCACTCTAATATCTGCATATTCGCAATGCACTTTCGCTGATGCTGATATTTTGCCTCGGAATGTAAAAAAGAAAGGCTTCGTTGCTGGCTGTGGTTTCTTTACTCGCCCCAGCCAACTTATTTTTTAACCTCTCTTGCACACTGCCAAGTAAGTACTATAAGTACCATTCCTATGGATCCAAAATCTGGCACCAACGCTCGAGGGTGGGGGGAAACACTCTAGTGTCATTTTGTCCTCGGTTTGAGGGTAAACTGGGAGGAAGGCTACGTAGTACAGTCTGTCGCGTTTGGTAGACGCCAAAATGCGCATGTACACTCACAAAGTCTGACATACCTGCGCAGTTTCATAAATCTCAACTCCAGAAAGCTATTAATAATGCATGGGGCTGATGGAAATGCGTCAAGCGCCATGTGCATAATTTCTCCATTATCACAACGCTCACGCCTGTCCCCGGCTCCCCTTCTCGGCCAACCACCAAACTCAATACCTCTCCCTTTTCCAACCCGTGATAGCTCTTAACACTTTCATGCAATCGAGTCGACTCAACTAGTCTGCCAAATCTACATATCCCTGAGCAGATCCATTTCCTCCCTTGCCTCTTCATCACCGTTCGTCCTCAAACGGGTAGCAATCTCATTTCCACGATTTATACTCGTCATTTGCTTGTCATAAAAATAGTAGGTAGTCATTTTGTGAAGGATGTGCGCATTCACCGGGATATTCGGCCGGGCTTTCGGTAATAGAAAAAAACAAGAACGTGGGCCAGCATATACATATATATAGCCGCCATCATCTACAGTCGTTTCACATACAAATGGGCGCATTTGCGTTATGACCCTTCTGCCCATGTCTCCTATATAATACAGGGAGACCTCATGAACCGCATAACGCCGTGAAAGAGAGCGACGGAGAAATTTCATAGGCGGACTCTGAACTCGGAGACATTTCTTAGTTCTATAAAGAGCGGAAATTCATCAGCCGGGTAGGTTGCGATGGTTACAAGTACACGTGCACTCTGGTTTGCTACAAAAAGCTGTTGAAACCAACTGATACTTTGTACACAAGCACAAAGAGATGCAATTTCTACTGCGATATCACAATAATAAGCACATCATTACAGAACGAGAGAACAGAACAAGTAGAGTATTTTCTACTTTCGAGATTATCGAATTCAGTTAACCAGTTTGTATTGTGAACTATTTTTCGGCATTAGGGAACCACAGGAAAAATACCTAAATAAAAATTAAATTAACAATTTCATAAAAGCTGTTGAATGTGGTTGTTCAAATATGTAGCAAGGTGAATAATCTCGGTGGCCACGGATTACCATGAATTAAACTTAAAAAATTAAAGTTAAGAGAAATAATTTGGCTTTCAAGATAGGATTGTGTGGCTAGTATTAATATATATTAGAAAAATCTGAACAATAAATATCCTCTGTTGTATATATTACCTTTCTCCCCTTTAGAAACGATCTGCAACCTTTTTCCCTTTGTTTTCATTTTCTACTCTCTTAGAAAGTTATTACAGTTTAATGTTATTTGAAACGACACACTGAAAACAAATGCAGCTGATTATAAAAATGTAAACATCATATAGAAGTGTGAATGTAAAACACAACATTCCCACAAAGCTCAGTTTCTTAGAATCCGACCGTCGTAAGTTAGAACATACAAACGCAAACGCCTAACCCTATCTAATGTACCGCAGAACGTGCCATGCAAACTACCAGCTTTTATTCATGGCACTGACCTTGACATCCGTGCCTTAAAAGGGGCTAAACGTGCAGATAAATTCACAGTTCTGGTTCATTGATGTGAGACAAAACGTTGGGTTCATGTTGCAATTACAAGAACTCACACGTGGATGTTACAATATTCATTTCCGCTCGCTATAAAAGACCCAAGCATTTTAACATAGGTTTTACTACCGGCACTTTTAACGGCCAGTAGTGTAAACAATAGCTCCTAGTTTATATGCCAGTCTTACACAACCGAAGCCTTACTGGTGTAGTAAGATGTTGAAAGCCAGCCCTCATAGCCATGGTCGTTAGAGCGTATTGTCTCTAGCATTCCATTGCGCAGAGGGTCGCGGGTTTCTGTCCCGCCTCGGGCATGGGTGTATGTGTGTGTGTGTGTGTGTGTGTGTGTGTGTGTGTGTGTGTGTGTGTGTGTGTGTGTGTGTGTGTGTGTGTGTGTGTGTGTGTGTGTTTTGTATCGTGTATATGTTCGCCACTAGAGGCACTAGATTCGCTTCGATGGCCGAACGGGTTCTTCCCGAAGGCCAAATGTTAAAAGAAAATGTTCAAAAACGGACACCAACACTTTTTATTGGCACTCGTTAAACGTATCTACGTAATAAATATTATTTAACGGGGTGTTAAACAGATTTTCTTTTTCTTTAAGATTAACGTGGCTACTTGGTAAATGTGCATGTGATTGAATCGTAAAAGAAACTTCCCACTAAGCTAGTAAGATATCGTTAAACAAACGAGATTGCTCCATGGTTGTGTCAATTTCCGAGCTCCCACGTTCGATTCCAGTCGTTCACCCATTCTGACCTTGGCTTATTCATAGTTTTCCTGGTCGTAAGTCGAATGTTGGAATGGTTTCTCATTCACTATGATTTTCTTTCCACTATTTTCTTTGTGTTCAGTTTTCTAATTTCATAAAGCTCAGGGTTTTTCCCCTTTTCATTTTAGGTGAACTTCTATGTTTCTTTGCGTATGGCGATGTTGCACATAAAGAAATAGCAATGAAATGGGTAATGCATATACGCACAATATGCAAACATTACATATCAGAATAAAATATAATTAAGATTTTTTATCTCTCAGTTCAGTAGGTTATTTGGTCACTTTATTCAGGCTTAGCCAGTTCTGACTATAATCCCTTAAGTGACAGTTTGGATCTATCTTGGCTCCAATCTATAAGCTTCTACTTTGATAAAAAGCTTCATTGAGATTCTGTCCTTCTTTCTTCACATTTAGATAACTATTTCTAATTATTAAAGGGTAGAGCCAGACTGAAAAATTCAATGCCATAGCAGGGATTTGAACCACGGATCTTCTGGTTTCCGTCCAGCCGCTCTAACCATTTGAGCTACTATGGCCAACGTGCCAACATGACATTAAATTTTCCAACTGACTCGTGTTTCTCCCGGTAAACCACTAGGAGTTCTCATAAACACATGAGACAGCTACCTTAATGGCGACTTACTATACTGTAAGTACTTTAGGGCCCGGGCTTTATAGTTCGGACCACTATTAGGCACAATTAATGGAAATTAATTGTTCATTTCCCACTATCCGTGTGTAGGACGCACTATGAAAGGGTAAAGCCAGACTGAAAAATTCAATGCCATAGCCGGGATTTGACTACCCTTTCATAGTGCGTCCTACACACGGCTAGTGTGAAAGAAAAATTAATTTCCATTAATTGTAACTAATAATGGTCCGAACTATAAAGCCCGGGCCTTAAAGTACTTACAGTATAGTAAGTCGCCATTAAGGTAATTATCTCATATGTTTATGAGAACTCCTAGTGGTTTACCGGGAGAAACACGAGTCAGTTGGAAAATTTAATATCATGTTGGCACGTTGGCCATAGTAGCTCAAATGGTTAAAGCAGCTGGACGGAAACCAGAAGATCCGTGGTTCAAATCCTGGCTATGGCATTGAATTTTTCAGTCTGGCTCTACGCTTCCATAGTGCGTCCTACACATGCCTAGTGTGAAAGAACAATTAATTTCTATTTCTAATTAGTTTTAAACACACCTGATAATTTTTATATATTACGTATTTAATAGCTTCTGTAATTCTCCACAGCTGACTACTATCTGATAAATGAAAGTTATTGTTTTCACCAATAAAGTTTTTTATTTATCTAGAATAAAATAGAAACTGGGCTGGGATTTAATTGAATAGCTTACGATTAAAACTGTGCATATAGGGACTAGAAGAAATACAATAAAATATTAATTAACGTACTTAGTTATTTGATCAAGCTGCTTCCATTAACTATTTCTATTTCTCTTTTTACTGTTTGATGTGCTGTTTTGGTAAAGATAATTTTTAATATCTGTATGGAAAATAAATTAAGATAGCCGGCAAATTAATAGATACCAGAGAAGTGATAAAACAGGTAAATTCCGGAGAGATAATAAAAACAGCAAATGCTAGAGAAACTAAAATATTATGGGCTAACTAACCATGATTGCTTGCAACACTTCGTTTCGTAGTGTCTTTTTGGTCAAAGGTGGTATAACGTTTTAAGAGTGATATAGTTCATTTAAATACGGAAAAAGGCCATTTGGAGTAAACAGCACATGACCACTTTTTATACATTTCGGCCAACCAAATATATCTGAAAATAACTATTACAATAAATGATGTGAAAAACTAGCACTTGAACCCCTAACAGCAAGCGAATCGTTCTTTGTTCAGTATTTTTCTGGTGCAACTTTACAAGGAAAAGAGGAAACAAGGCATCACCAACACGTGCTCTGAAATAGAGATAAGGCTGGGCGTCGTTTGCTATAAATTGATTCTCGAAATAAAGTGGTTTCCGCTTTACTGCTACACCCACGTTCTGTACCGCACTCTTTTGTTTGGGGGAGGGTATGGGATATAAAAAAGCAGGTCTGGTATATTCAAATAGGTTTTTTAATTAAAACAGAAGTGCATAAAAACACCTAAATTAAATCGTTATACAGAAGTGTAGCTTAATTTATATAATAGTTTATTGAAACAAGCATGAAGATCATGGCAGCTTTACGTGGCAGCATAACGCGGGAACAGAGGACTGCTGGGTAAAGGGATAGAAGAAATAAAATGAACAGCACAGGCGGATTTTCTCTATGGTTAACTGCTAGAGTTTGTGTCGCTATTAAAAGGATAAAACACTACATTGCCTCGTGGAAAAATTCTATGTGCAACATTTCATAACTACTGCATCTACATCCTTGATTTAAAAAGCCTGTTTTATATCTATAGAACGTTGGTTCTCTCTTACCTTTTAATTTTATCAGTATTATATGCTTTAAAATGCAGTGTGAGTTTTGTTATACGCAGAATATGAAGTAATAGAAGCGGGAAAATCCTTCAGAGACTTGAGATCAAATAATGATCTTTTTCTTCTCGTATTTCTACGTTTCATGATTCTTTTCAGTGATGAAATATATTCAAATGGTACAAAGGCAAAGTCGAATTTGTAAATTTGGGGATGAATTTCATTTTGGGATCCTAATGTGAGGTTTAGGCAATTATAAATGTTTTTCCCGTGGATCTAGTTGTGCTATCTACGCTTTGGAATTAAGGAACAAAATAATACGGATATTCAAGAGATCAATTTTTGTTCTAATTTTGAGGAGAGGTTAAAGCGGGTTTTATGAATTGTAAGTGGTACAGTATGTCTTTATCAAGCTTTAGGGTGCTTATTAATGTTGCCATACACAGCAGATAAAGATACGAAAAGGCATGAACATGAAGTGTAGAATGTATCAAATATGATGCAACTGGCCATCTCACTTAGTATCGTTGATAGATCCTGGAAAAAAATAAGAAAGAAAAAGCACAAGGTCTGACATAGCGTAGGTATATGATACACGGAGACGCTAGGGAATATGGTATAAATAAGGGAGTCACAACCACGTCTTAACTCATTCCACTACTTCCCATCTGGCTGGCGCTCCGCCGAATTGAGGCGTTTTGCATCCTTCTAGAACGTTTATGTTGGTTTATATTCCTAGGACTCAGAGAATGAGGCAATTTTGCCATGACTGGGCTTAATGTCAGTAGGTACAGTAAAATTAAGTGAATCAGCTTCAACATATTGCAATTAAAGAGTTGCAACTTGTTATTATAGACTTACTCTCTCATGTCATATTTGAACATTTAAAGGTTTTGGAAGTTAACGACTTTTAAGAACTTATCATACGAAATTTATGATAATGTAAATAAGTTGTAAAGAAATGTTGTAGAGCTAACTAAATAATTGCAATAATAATTAACTTCCATATATTAAAATCAATGCAGAGGCAACGTAAGAAGAACAAGAGTTTGTAAAACTTTGTCAAAGAATAAAAATAAGGTTAGGTGTTGAGAGGAAAAACAAATAGTGATAAGTCAGTGTAGTTATGACAGTTAGAGTTCCTAAAAGATAAATCAGTAGGAAATCCATTAGCTCAGGTTCTGGTAACTGGTACTCAGGACGTTCACATATTCCAGTTTTTTTCTTTCTTGTTTTTGGGAATTTACGTCCTCCAACGCCAAGTCATATCGGACGATGAATGAAATGGGTAAAATGATGTTGAAACGAGCCCGGGGTCCATGGAGCTTACAGTTACCCGACATTCGGTTTTATGGATAAGGAAAAACCCCGGAAAAACCTTATCCAGGTAACTCGCTCTGACCGAGGTTCGAACTCGGCACCTCTTGAACGTGAGGCAGACACGCTACCATCTACGCTACCGAAGTGGGCTATTCCAGGGTTGCTGACACTTGTACGCCAGTTCTGAAAAATTAGGAAGATAAAAGCATTCATAGAAGTGAGCAAGTCGGAGCAAAATTTTGTGTTTCAAATGCAAATAAGAAATTCAGATTTGGCAACATATAATGTAGGAGCTTTGGTTGGGTAACCATGAAGTAGGCGGCCCACCTCAGTAGCGTGGTGGTAGCGAGTCTGCCTCATGTTCAAGAGGTCCCGAGTTTGAATCTCGGTCAGGGTGTGTTACCTGGATAAGGCTTTTTCCGGGATTTTCCCTTATCCTGAAAGACTAATGTCGGGAAAATCTAAGCTCTATGGTCCCTGGGCTCATTTGAGCATCATTTCACCCATTCTATTCATCGTCCGATATGACTTAACGTTGGAGGACGTAATGAAGTAGGCGGCACTTATGTTGACAAAAGGGCGTTTTTTATGTTGGATTTTCACTAGGTCTGTATTTATTTAAAATTGCACAGACAATATTTATTTTTCTATTAAAGGTTTCGTTTACAATTACAGTCCTCTGACTTACTGACAACAGATCTGGCTAGTGTACGCGGTACATCTGATGTAACTCGCTCTTCGTCTCATCGACTAAACAGAGTAAGACGCAAAAGCGGCTGAAAAGTCCACGTGCACATCAGGTTTAGCCCTCGTAATAATCTTATCATATTAGTTTAGAGTTAGCATTTGCAAGCAGAATTCTATTATTCTGCTACTGACGTAACAACTTGATGTTCTTTAATGAAGTGAAATCCTATAACGTTTACAAACGTTTTGTTTCGAAGTTCAGACATCAAAGCTCCTGCCTGAAGTAACAAGTCCCCAGGAGAGATCTACCTAACAGATGTTTCCACCAAATCCTTCTCACTCAACAATTATCGGTTCTCATTTTCAGTTCTATAAAGGCAAGAAGCCATTTAAAGTTAATTGCCAATTTTAAATCCGTCATATTATGCAAAGTAGATGTATGGCTTCCTATACAAACAGCCCCCTTTTCGTAATTCAAACTTCCTGGAACCTCTATGATGAATAATTTATTTAATCCAACAGGTAATTAAGAATAATTCTCGTGTACCAAGAATTCAATGCGAAATAAATTGTTTAATTTTATACGCTGTTCTAGAAAATCGGATTAAAATCCATTTTTCCGCTAATGTAAATAGCTGATACAAGAAGATTAATTATTTCGGTAGTTCTGCTTGGTTTTATGACACGTCAGTTATGGCTAAATTTATCTGGAGGCCGGGGCCGGGCAGTTGGAACAGTAAACAGATAAATCGCGTGCTTGCGTATCTTAATCATGATAAGCGCTACCGCCGTATATCTAGAACGTTCTGGATTTTTCTCCTTTCTCGAACCTTCTGGAAAGTTCCAACGGCTATGTAAGAGAGTGCCACTGCAAAGAAAATCATTCTGCAGCAATACTTGAGTAAACTATCAAGTGAGCCAGATAACAAGTGCGTTTCTGGTGAAACGAAAAGTCTTGTTCTCCCAAAGAATTAGTGACGAGTGTGGTGATGTGCAGTGAGTGCTGCTACTTAAAGGAGTAAAGGCCTCTTGAATTCGACTCCTCAGCGAGGGGACCATCCGGAAAAAGAGCTACGTCGCGGAAGAAAGTGAAGTGAAAGTTGAACTAAATTACTAAGTGGACGAGGTGACAGTAAAAGCATGGTCTCAAATACCGAGAGCGCAACTTTTAAAACTATCGAAGAAAGTGTTAACCAAAATGTAATGTGGCGTTTTAGAATTATTTCACGTTCATTTACTATTTAATAGGCACGTAAAATTGAATTAAACGCATTAAATATATTGCTCCATTTTCTTCTTTCATTTTTAGTGGGTGGGTTTCGTGTGAAAAATTTATTGAATAAACTGTATAACAATGTATAGGTTTAACCTAGATGTAATAACTGATATCAGTTGTAGCCGCTTCGCTCAGTTTTGTCATGTTATGGCGGGAAAAATTGCCTGGATCTGGAAATGAACAAGACGGGAAATGATAATGCTATAGTGATATAGGAGTTCAGTTTACGCAGTAATGTTATTGACAGATTTTTACTGATGTAACGAAATATTAACGAATTATTCTCGGAATCGTCTTCGCCACAAAGGATCCATAACGGCCAAAGATGACCAAAATTCATTAAAATTCGATTTGTTTACTATGTGGTTATAATTCTGCAACAATCTTCCAGTTTTAATCTGTACCAGCAATCAGTCAGTTCGTCGTTCTGATGCCACATGACTTCCTTATATGAGATCCCTGCACAAGTTATCAAATATCATATTCCATTACCAATAAAATACTTTATCTTTTGTATGAATGAAAGGATGCTGCAAGTGATATTTATGAAATGTTGTTATGAATGTGCTTGTTACATTTACATTGAATTTACTCTAAAACTGAGTACCAAAAATAGTACCAAAACCAACATAGTACCAAAACTTCCGTTTCCAAGACGTCTCTATAGGGCTAAACTGTCTTAAATAAATATTAAAATTAATACAATACTTAATTGTTCAAAGTGTGGAGCGTTTCCTCTTTGAGGTTAAATAACTCCTTAAACAATTAAAAACTATTACAGACATTTCAATGTAATGTTGTATACACCCTGTTATATAAATAAACTTATAACGATTACAATAATTTGTAGCAAATATGTGAATTACAAAACTCTCCTATTTATTCCCCTAATTTCAAAGAATCATTTCAGCCTGTAAATACGGAATTTGTACTTGAAATTTTCTATTCATCCAGTTGCATATATTCTGTGTAAGTAATAAACGGTTTGATTTTATAAACATAGCTAAAATAGAATGTTACACTACGAGAGTAATAAACAGGTAACAAATGAAGTTTGTAACAAAAAGCCAAAAATATTTCCGAACGCATCATTTGCAGTAAAGCAACTGGCGTTTGCAACGAAACGTGCAAAAGCGCATGATTGAACATCCAATCAGGAAAGGTATTTAATAAAAGCGTAACTTCAAAGACAACTTATGAGCAGAAATAAATACTAGTTCAACTCTATAGAGGAGTATAAAAAAGCCACGCATGCGTAATGGAGCTCATGTTCATTAAACAGTTCAAAGAGAATGGTTAACACCCTTCATATATGTGCAACCATTTTCCTGCTCCAATTTAATTGTACGTTCAGAGTGCGTTCAGGGATATATCTATGATTGAAAATAACTCCATAGTTAGGACACTTACTGTACAATAAAATCTAAGGCAGGAGACCCTTGAAACAATCGGGTGAGACGAAACATTAGTTGTAATTATTTCACTTACCAACGTAAGCAAATATAAAATATAAAAATTTGTGATAGTGCCAGCAACGTTACATGTTATACACAAGTTCGTGTCAGAAGGTTAAAATAAAACTAGTAATTCCCTGTTTATTAGAACCAGAAAAAACTTGAATGGATTTAATTAAAACACTATACCTCAAAGTTCCTATGTATCCTTCACCAAAGGAAATGCATTAATCGCTGGTTACTTCTACGTTATAGGAATAAAATGTATAGACAGTTCGGTAGATGCAGAAAGATATTTGAGGTCATGGATTCCATAAATCACCAAAGAAGGTCTACTGGCCGAATTTTTCAAGTAGACAGATCAATATTTTTTCTCTTTCTTTGTTAAACCCCTTCAATTTCTTTTATTATAAAATTATCTCAATACCTAGATGGGGCAACCTTAATCCGTAAATGCTCTTTGAGCACTTACCCACTCACTAATGCTATTTTATCAGGAGCTACACGTTAGCTAGGAAATAGAGTTTCAGTACATGATACCTACACAGGATATTAGTGAAACCAAACTGACATAAATGTATTTTTTAACCTGCTGAAACAGTAAAAGATGTTTTCAGATATACCTCAATTTTGTATAAATAGCGGCTACCAGCATGCACACTGTTAATTTTCGATACATTAGTCAACAGACTTTTGTCAACAAATATACTGCTTTATAGTGAAATTCCTCATTACGATATTTGAAAATTTGAAACTCGACAAGGTGAATCTGTTAATATCATATGAAAAAGTTGACGAAAATGAATAGAAATAATTTAATTTGGAACATAGGTATATTTGATTTTAATCATTTATTCCTAGTTATCCATCCTCTGTTTCAAGACTGAAGCACAGCTACGAGTAATTTGAAATGACCACTTTTCCTAGCCACTTTAATAAACCGTTTTTTCTAATATCATTATCTATTGTTTGTTTCTGTAAGCTCATATGCGTGCAGTAACCATAAGACTGACCTCACGTTAAATATGAGGAAGCCGGTTTTCACTGCGGCTCGCAATGCCATGACGGCCTCAGCCTGCTTCTTTCTCCCTTTTAAGGCATGCGCAGGAAAGAGCTATTATTGTACTGTCGAACACATCAGTGTTGCTTCTTATGCAACATTTTCTGTTTACTAAAAATAAATTTAGGAGTAAGGACTTGATCATTAAAGAAATGAAGACAAATTTTCTGTAGGTTACTAATGTTAGCAAAACGTTTAAATATTAGATAAATTCTTAGAAGCGTAAGTTTTTGATCAGATACATAGTCTACAACGCTTTGACACAATAAAGTCATATAGAATTTTCTATGCTATTATTCGTACAGGTAAAACTGCACCCACAGGAAACGGAGTTCTGATCGCACTATAAACTTTAGAAACTCTCATAAGTTCGTTTGCTACTTTGCAACTTTTATTAACACTAAAGAAAAACAAGGTTATTACAGTTTTCTGAAACATTGCTTAGCGTGTAAGTTGCACAAGGAGAATGACAAAGATAGAAATGGAGAAAGGGCAACGGTAGGAGGGCGGAATAAGAGACATGAGGAAATAGGGGATGAGAACAGACGGGAAATACAGCAATTCGGACCAGACCTACTGGACATCTGGTATGAGCACAACCAAAGTAGGGACTCTTGTGCCGCCACGCAAAACTTGAAACTAATGCAATGCATTAAATTGTTTCTCTTAACGCAGCCTAAACTTTGCATTGATATAAACTAGCGCAGTATTGAAATTTTGAAGCATTATATTTGTATTAGCATCTAGATAAATCTATTCGCACAAAAACAGAATAAAGCTACACAACTGCTAGATGACCATATAATATAATTATGCAGAAGAACTGTAAATTTGCAGGCTATTTTATTTGAACTGGCCAATGAAATGGTGTTCGTATATACGTTCTAAACTAAAAGATTAAGGTAAAATGATTAATAATTACTTTTCTGTAAACTAAATAACAAACAAAGCAAGCTCAGAGTAAATATCCAGCCTTTCTTTATCCTTTGCTTTAATAGAGTTCAGCGCCCATTTTCAGTGCATATGGCACAACAGGTGATGGACGCACATTATGTATGGAATGAAATGATAATTGAGAAAGGAAACTTGGGACGGAAAATCCCCAGTCCTGTTTTGGGTCACCTTCCTGGTATTTTCCGGTTGTGAGTAGTGAGGAAAACCTGGTAAAAAGCCCCAATCAGGAGAATGATCTTGTTGGTGTCGGAACTTCGCACGATCCATTGACGAGTACATGCTTAGAAGATCTCAAATACCAGTACCGCTGCTTATTTATTATTTCCTGATCAATCAGAAAGACACATTTATAATTTAATTTATGTATATTTACGTGCTTTAGCTGTGCGAATGCAGTTCTTCATATTTTAAGTATGCAATATACTTAAGAGGTTAATACTAGAAGGAATAAATTAATTATGAGTTAAGTCATTAATTACACATGAATAACTGAAATATTTAAAAGAAAACGTGGTTTCTTTTGGAGGGAAGGGTTGTAAACAACGTATATACAACTATATTCAAAAGTTTAAGTTTCTGTGTGTTAGCCCTTACTGACCATATTTCCAGCGAACCTCGTATATCTAGGTGCTATTACAACCCTCGAGTTTCCCGTTTTTTGTTTTTGAAACCCCTAATAATTATGCCTTGTAACCATCTAGTATGCGTCGTACAGAGATGCGACCTCCAATTATCTGAGCAGAAATGTTTAACGCCATGAAGCGAATAAAAGCACAATGAAATGCGTTACCTGTTGTGAACGCGGGCTATTCATAAGCAACATTGTCCAGCACGGTGCTCTGTTTTTGGCTCCCAGGGCACGACCTCAAATGTGATGCACTTTTTTAATTTAGCACATCAAATAAACATAGCTTCGCTTTTCGACAATGACGACAGCAAACGCACAAATAAAGTACATGGCCCAACAGCTCAATAGTTGGCACACCCCACATTTGGGAGAACCAAATATTGAAACCCCCTATGCAGTACATTGATTACGTTGGCTGCACTGCGTAAGGGATTTCCGTTGTTTGCAGTTAAAGGGTACATATAATGCAGAGGAACAAAAACGGAAACATGGGAAATGTAAATTAAAAATGGAAAGCTTGGCCAGTTATGTATTGTGTTTGAATCTGCCATGATGACCCATTTCCAACATTTTCGCTCAATTTTAAGCATTTACTTTGCCTACAATGAAATCGAGTTGCATCGCTGATATGACATTTGTAGTATAGGATGGTAGGGTAAATAAGTCAGTACGCTTGCGTAATGTTTTACACGACTGTTGGACACTTCAAAAACTGGGCAGCAAATTGTGAACGCACCTGTTGACATTCTGAATGCTACAATATTCACTGATTGCTTTCTGAAATATTTAAAAATGCACATTTGTCAAACAGTGTTTCTCGTAACATGTTTAATATTCAAGTTGTATTGTTTCCTCCGTGATCGCTACTTCTGAATGCAGCCCACATTGCGTTAAGTCATCTAGAATGCATTACACAGAAACGGAATTGAGAGACACGCACATGCAGAAATGTAAACAACAAAGAGTAAAAGCAGTGGGATATTGTATTGTACACTTGTTTTCAGCCAAGAACGTTATCTCACGTACATATTGCAATTATCATACATGACTCTATCGGAGTAATAAAACTGCCAACTAAAAGTTTTGTTAATGTTAATGTTGGGTAACTAAATGCCATTATCTTGTGTACTGAAGTCCAAATAGTATCTTTTAAAACTGTTATTTGTGTTTGTGTATGTCTGTTGCTTTTCAGACCAAAAATGCTCTAAAGAAATTGTTAGGAAACTGATAAGACAATATATAGGCTATTTGATTTAGTTACCCAGTCAGCAATCATTCATTAAGGACTAATTATGAAAAGCTCTAAATAATCCGGTTATTATTATATTTCATAAAAATATTAGTAATACAAAAATGCATTTAAGGGTAACCCTTTTCTAATTCAGAAGTTAGCTCCTTTTGGTAACAGCACGCACATTCTGTATAGGTACAAAGGGAATAGAGAAATACTGACGTCACAGGAACACTTTTCCGAAATAAATTATATTTTAAAGTGTTCTATGCATTATACACGGTATTTTCTTTCCTTTTCTCTTGTCGTTTACCAGTTATGCCACATTATTTTCTAATGAAAAGCATATTTCACAGTATTCGCAATAAATTCAGGGTTAACAGCAACGTGTCAATAACTTAAATTTACGATATTTTAATCAAGGTTTGAAAAAAACATGCCTTATTGGAACAATAAAAGAAACGTTGAGCACATTTTCATATAAAGGGCAATTTAAACAGTCTTCCTGTCTATTATTTTGAACATGATATTGAACTTAAATATTACGCTTCTTTTATAATCGAACTTTGTGTTTTAGAGCTATGGTGCTGGATCCATTTAGAACCTTTAGTTTCATATCGGCATTTTTGACTTGTAAGACAATCAATTATATCAATATATCTTTGGATAGTGGTTACACAAATGTTTTTTTTTTTAAATTCATACTACACCATAGATTTACATTGGCATTCGTGCCATCTATACTTCAGAGAGATATAGATTCACATAGTTACGGATAAAGTTGTACAACCATCGAGGTAGAACCTAGGACTTCTAGATTTGGAAGCCGACCTTTGCTGTAGCGCACTTTATTCTATGCTGCCGTAATGTAAATATTAATGATGTGGCAATGATGCCAAGTATTTTGTGCTTACTGTGTTACCAAATATAACAATAAAAAATTACTCAACTTTTATTCATAAATGTGTCCGTAAGATTGAGCCTGTAGACCTGGCATGTACAGGCTGGGCTTCCTAGACAGCTTACAAGCAGCAGTAAGCCAGCGCTGATCTATAGACATTCAATAATAACCCCTATGTCAGCAAAGGGTACACTATCAGATGCTGATTTTCAATCTGCTGATCTACCAGCACCATAAATAATTTTCATCTGAAATAATAATTCTACTGGTTTAGCACAAGTAAAACAAAGTATATCCGTTTCTATCTAACTTTGTAGCTTCCCTCATAAGTGGGAAATGTATATATATATATATATATATATATATATATATATATATATATATATATATATAAAATGTAATCGTTATAATATGGATAATAAAACCAAAAAGTAAGGAAAACCTTGCCAAAATTAATTTTATATATGATATACGACAAACAAATTTTGATACTCTGGTTTTTCACAATGAAATTTCCCCTTAAGGCTGAAGGCGCTATTTTGACATAATCTTGATAGTATAAAATATTTATAGAATTTCCAGCCAATAAACACACCACTTAGCTATTCACTGCCACCAGCAGGAATCTCCCCGCGTTAAGAGCTGTACAGATCTAACGTGGAAAATCAGTCCCTTCTCTCGCAGAGCAATAGATGGTGGGAAACAACTACATGACGTTACAGGTCGCAGGAAGACAGACCAGCCGCGCGAAAACTCTAATAATTGCAACTAAAAATGTAAATCACCATTTTATTTACTCAGCGAAAGGCAAAAAATGACCCTTTCAACCAGATAGTTCTCTAGTGTCCACGAGAAATACTCTTTCCTTGCGGCAGGGACATGCGTCATGTTGACGCTGCCCTATACTTCACCGCGAAACCTGAAAGCACAGCTGAAACGTGAAAAATAAAGAAGCTGAATCATAGAATCCTCAGAATCAGGTTGATGGTTAACGGGAAATGGGCCTGAGAGCTCCCGAATATAGACTTTAAGCTCGGCCGTGGAGAAACCCGTTCGGTCAAGCTATTAGCGACAAAATTTACAGAGCTTAGTGGCAGGTAAATGGGCACCAGGTGATCTTATTTTTCTAGGACACCCATTTCCTGAAATGCTTTGTTTATACGTTGGGGTCTCTTTGAGTAAAGGGACGTAGGCAGTGCAGGCCACAAAAGATAGGAAAGAAGTAATAAAGATAACTGAAATACCATTATGTATGTAACATCAAATAACAACTAATTAACTACTAAAGGTACTGGAAAAAGCTGCCATCAACTTCGATGCATGTTATGCATAGCCTGGTTACATGGTGTGATAATCTTGGAGAGAGTTGAAACTCTGTTGTGTAGCGAGTCTGCGGACATCTACTGGAACTTTGTTAGAACATAAGTTGACTGTTGGGTTGACTTTATTGGCAGATTCGGCAAGCACTCTTGTATTCCTTTAGGCTATCTTAGAGGGGAGAAGTATTCCACTATGCACTACAACTGATCAATTCGGGACCGCGCCGTGGCTCAGTGGTTAGACCACTTGGCTCTCACCAAGGCGGCCCGGGTTTGATCCCATGTGACCGCAAAGTGAGATTTGTAGTGGACAACACGGCGCTGGGGCGGGTTTTCTCCGGGATCTCCGGTTTCCCCCGCCATATCATTCCACCGGTGCTCCATCTTCATGTCATGTATCATTAGTGTCATCGCCTGCGGTGCCGTATGCTGTAAAAGCGGGCGTAATGCCCTGCACATTTCATTTCATTTGATCAATTCGGCCATTGTTTATTCCTCTTTGACGATGAATAATGTGAAGAAGGAAACGACTTAAAAGTATAATACCGTAAGCATTACAGTAGTGTAGGTGTGATTAAGGACTGCAGTGTATCATGTAAAAATTGCTGAAGTAGATTAAGTAGCCAACTTAAATAGTTAACTACGTCTATTGCTTGTCACAGAGTACATTTTTTTTTTCTTTTGCAAAGTCATCCCTTTTCTCGTTTCGTAGGCTCTATTGCGCAAACATAGGGTTTCTGGACATGGGCTTATAAACAAAATATGATCACATTGTTAAATAAAACTACACCACCGTATCTTATTAAGTGGCATCCTCTTGAACACGGTGGTGGTGAATGGTAACAGCTCATCCAACTGTTTATCGTAGGACTGCATTTCCCTTAGCAAAAGAGGGAGCTTCTTGAAATCTTAATTCGACCAGTATATGTAGATTTAATCTCTACATTTATAATGCTCAATAGTTCCACAAAAATATTCTTTTTAGTTGTAATCGTGAATCTACAACGGCTACTTTGAGACTTTTTGATGTGTTGTGTGAGGCAAAGGAGGTACCGACCACTCTGTATATCGAAATAGTGTTCACGATTGAAGATTCGCTGCAGTGCCTCGGAAGTAAAAGCGTGCGTTAAAGTAGAAAGCAGACATGACATAATGCATACTAAGTAGGTGCCTTTAAAGATGGTTTCCATAATGTTCTTTCCACACCACGAAACAACAACCGGCAGATGTACGGAAAATAGATCTGATGCCTGAAATACTACCTTCTTTTCTGCAGTGTGTACTGTAGTCTGAACGGGTATACGTACAAAACATCAAATTGATAATGTATTTTATTTTCTGTTTTCCACGTTTCATAAAACAAACATTTATTCTTGTTTATGCATACACAAATATCAAGGGAAATACAGAAGCAATGCAGGCAAAAATATACTAATAAATAAAATGTAATGGTGGCGAGAACTTGATATAAAGCACGCTCGCTGAATGGCAATAAAGAAAAAAATGTAGGAAAAATAACATTTTTTAAGCTTTAGCTGGGGAGCTACATGTTTTTACTTCGCGGTAAACTGATAGATTTTACTAACTACAAAATTCTTAGGAAATATGTTATGCATTACGAAGGCCTTAATTTAGAATTTAGGGATGCTTCCCAAATTTAACGTCATTAGAAATAGAGGTGTTATGCTTTAGTCCCTCTGTATTCGGCACATTTTTATAAGAGGAGATATTCTATTATTAATTATTCTGTGTTTAATTTTCAAACAAATGAAATGGTGATCGATAGAAGAATTTCCCTGATTTCTGCACCTCATCGTGCTATTTCGTTACTAATGACAAAATCTGTGAAGAGTTGCTCAAGAAAACTAATTTACGTTTGCATGTGAAACGTCATAAAGTGCACGAAATATCTGTGATAGCAGAATAGAGAAACTTTGAACTTTTTTAGGGGAAAGAAGGGTGGCGGTTGTAATTTGTGAGAGGAAACTATCGGCCTGCATTAAAGCTGCAATGGAAATTTGGCTCTCCTTGCAAACCACATCGTCAGGCACCAAGTGCAGGTGTGCTATTATAAATGAAAGTTAGATTCTTAGCGCCATATTTTGTTTACGTAATATTTAAAACAAATTTGTATACATTAAACAAATTGCACGTACCTGCACCTACTGATGTAAAGAGGCGATAAGCTCCAGATATTTCTCAGCTGCTAGGAAAATGTGCTCCGTCCTATTTGCCTTCTTTGAAATAAATTTCAACTTATCACCAATGTCCTTAAGACCTTTTATCTACCAAGAGCATTACTGGAATTCATACACTCGTTCTCTCTCTCTCTCTCTCTCTCTCTCTCTCTCTCTCTCTCTCTGTCTCTGCCAGATTGGAAGGAGAACTGGGAATACTAAGGGAATACATTGTTAAAAGCTTGAAAGAGGGCGTTATTAACCTTTACTTCTGTAATTTCTTCAAGAACAGAGCCCTTCAGAACAAAATACATGTACATAAGTACGAGATCTGTTCAAAAAGTATAGCAATTTTTTTTTTTTCAAAAATTATTTATTTATTCATCAATATCTATCTTGTCCCCTTCAAAGTACTCCCCAGCAGATATTATACACTTGTGCCAACGATAGTTTTTATGATGTTCACCTCCTTCTTCGATGACGTCTTTATCTCACCAAACGAGGCGTAACGTTGTCCTTTAGTGGACCTCCTCAGTTTTGGAAACAAAACAAAGTCACAAGGGGCAAGGTCTAGAAAGTACGGTGGCTGCGGCATCATAAGTGTGCTTTTTTGGCCAAAAATTCTCGCACAAGCAACGAGGTGTGAGCAGGGGCGTTATCATGGTGCAAAAAGCCAATTTTTGTTCTTCCACAAATCTGGGAGTTTCTGGCGGATTGCATCGCGCAAATTGTGCATTACTTTCAGGTAATATTCCTTATTGACCATTCTACCCTGCGGCAAGAACTCATGATGCACCACGCGTTTGCAATCGAAGAAAACGGTAAAGAAACCCTTCACATTCGAACCGAACTTGGCGCGCATTTTTCGGTCTTGGCTCGTGTGGCAGCATCCATTGGGATGATTGAGCTTTAGTTTCTATGTCTTAGCCATCATAAACACATGATTCCTCACCAGTTATGATCCTCTGGAGTAAATTTGGGTCGTCGCGGACAGAGCTCAACAACTCCTTAGCAACGTTAATGCGATATGTTTTGGAGCGAAATTGAGCAGCTTTAGTACGAATTTTGCGGCGACCCGTCTCATGCCCAATCATTGGTCAAAATCGAATGGCACAAGCCAGTCAATATATTTAGGTCCTCAGCATCTTCTCTAACGGTGATACGACGATTGACCAATACTGGTTTCTTCACTTCTTCAATGTTTTCGTCTGTTGTTGAGCTCGGGCGTCCGTCCCGAACGCTAATCGTGGTTCACATCTTCTCGATCCTCTGAGAACCTTTTGTACCACCGATAAACGTTGCTTTGGTACAAGGTAGCTTCACTATATGCTACAGTCAGAATGCATCTACACACTTAATTTTGTTTTTCAAACAAAATTTGATACAGATTCTTGAACCATTTTTTGGAAGAGACAAAAATCGAAGTCGAGCCAAAACACGTCCAAGCAAAATAGCTGTCAATAGTTAATTGAACATTCAAAATCACCGAGCATCAACATATATGAGGGACATTAGTACCAACATAACTCCACAAAATAATCGCAAATCGAATAAACGTAGCCCGCGAAAATTCTAGGTTGCCGATACTTTCAGAACAGATCTCGTAGTCCAATTGTTAGACTCAACGTGCTCATGCATCTATTTCTTGAAAATTTGTTCATGGAACATAATAAATTGTTTACCATTCTTAGAAGTCTTAAATACCAGAAAATAGCGTTGTCTTAGTGCTTACCACACATCACTTTTAACACAATAAATACTTTTTAGCTTGTTTGTTGTATTTTTCGATAAATGATTAGTAAAATTAGTAAGCTGTACTTAATCCTGCTTTAATGCTTACTAATCTTTCAATCACAGCAGGATATGCTGAAATACCAATTTTTACAAATTTGTTGATATGTAGGTTTAGTTAAATCTGTGCGGCCTGAGCTACCGTTATGAACCGATAAAATAATTTCGCAAAGGTTCGAAAATTATTCCTGTATAATATGCTATTAAATATAAATTTGTTTTACTGCCAAAAATTAAATGGTTGAAACATCTAAATGCGTAGAAAATTAATACATTTGATATAAAATATACAAGCTAATGAAATTTAAATTTAATGAAATTTTAGTATATCTTTGTATATACCAAAATTACTTATTTAGAATATTTATTTATCTCCCCCTCATTCCATTAAAGATTGTTAGTCTTACCAGCAGTAATTTTTATATCCCCATTGCTTAAAGTTGAAGCAACAGAATCTCAAAGCTATGTTCTCTCAAGATGCAAAGCACTTAAACTATGCTATATTAGGAACGTGTGATCCTAACATACATTCTTAACGATAGAAGTAACATACAGATGTTTCTGTTTGTCGCTGTCTATTGTTTTTGTATTTTTCACTCTCATATCGCAACGTTCCTGTGGAGAAATGCACAAGCTTTTATCTCAAAGGGGCGTTCAAAAGAAAACTTTTCTGCCAGGAAGCGAAAAAAGGAAATCAACTTTAAAAATAAAGAAGGAGTATTGGGGATATAAAACCAGGAAACTGTGGATATTGTATGGCGTTACCAATACTTGAGCATCCATAAGCGCCCTTCTAGCGATCCCTTTTATACGCACTTAAGCGACGGAAGCAAGAAAACTGATTTTCCATCTATTGCATGTCTCACTCCTAGAAATGTACATATTGTTTATATTTAGGTCGAAATCTTAGGATTATCTGTAGATTGGTAATTGAAAAACATGTTTTATTCAAAGGGGTTACCGTGTAAATGTACAAGTGTAATACATTCATTAAAATATCTTCATAAAGAAGATTTGTCCTGCACCGTGGTGTAGCGGGCTAAGGCAGCATGGCTTAGTCCCTGGCCACGGAAAGCGGCCCAGGTTCGATCCCACCCATGTGTTGGGGATTCTAGGTCCGGGGTATAGAACCGGTGTCCACTCAGCATCGTGAGGAAAGTGAGGAGCGTACGCTAGGTAAGCGGCCCTGGTCACGGAAACCAACATTCCGGCTGGGGGATCCCGAGATCCTGACCACATCTCCTCCGCATATCGGTTGGATGATCGTCCACCTCTGCCGTGCGTAAGTGGGCGTGAGGTCGGCAGTTGGGTTGGTAGGCCTTGGCCCTCTAAGAGCTGTCGCGCCATGGGTTCTTATTATTAAATAAGATTTAAAGCATCGTTGGTGTTTAAACTGGGTGATATTTCGCAGACATTTATTGTATTTATTCTACTTTTATTCCAAAAGCTTTACAGAAAGTATAGACAAGGAATATTTGATATATTTTATATCACGAAGAATAATTGTGAATTTACTGACCATTTTACTGACCGTTTTTAAGGGTACTAGAATGTAGTATTCACTGCAAAAGCCTTGAACAATTAAAATGGGTCGAAACAAAATAAAAGAGAGGTAAGGATCATATAGCTATGTTTACAATCTTGTTGGAAAACGGATATTACATTTTACAGCTTTCAAAGAAGTAACACATATGGATAATTTCTTCATGCACTGCTACAGTGGTAAATGTTAAGTTTAAAAAATAATAGCGAGAAGTACAGGCGTTCCAATGTTTCAACATTGTTATATTCTTAATATTAGACATGTCTGTACCAATTTCATATGTAATATACAATAGTCTTTTTAACCAACTTTAACCGGAAATGTTATATAGGACGATACATTAATGAAAGAATAAGTCAAATAATGTTCACGAGTTTCAAAGCATATTTACTCCACATTAATCTTCTGTGTAAAACGGAACACTCCGTGAAACCCTTATCTAGGTATCGCAGTCTAACAGAGATAGGAACTCATTACCTTCGAAATATGAGATATTCGATCCCCACACTATACAGTTGCGTTGTATTACATAATATGTATACGTAGCATATTTTTTTCCTTTTACGTGAATGTATCAAATTATTCATTGAATTAGAAGAGTTAAATTCAATCTTATACGAATTAATTAGAATGATGATTTAGTAGCGCTTTATACTATACCACTGGCGGTGGGTATTGGAGGTACATGCCAATGAAATGACATTCCAGAACGTTATTTTGGTTTTAAAGAAACCGTTCCTCGCCTAGCTTTAGAGAATTTTCTTAGCATTTGCAAGTTATGAGAAAATCACGGAAAACTATCAGTATTTGAACCACAGAACTTCCGAATGTAAGCTGCAAAGCCATGTAGTTCGTTTATGATGATTACAGTAGACATGATAATAAAGTACTATAAAGATAACGATATTTAGAGGAACGAAACATATGGCTTATAATATTAACTGACCATGTTGTTCTCTAATTGTATGGATTTGTGAAAGAAATATTGTGTAGCTGTGCATTACTCCAAAAACTAACACAAATTTTACTTATTTAAAAAGCATTACTCACTTGTTTACTCCCAGTTATTAATGATGCACTACTAACGCTTCACTCTTTCAGTTGTGATTGAATTGTCCAGGAACACATTCCTCTGGTATATGATCCAGAAACTTATTGTTGGTAACTTACCTGTAAAAATCAAAGGAAAACATGGGTCATAAATTGTTCCGGAGTAAGTGCTAAAATAGACACAAAGTTGAATTAAATGTTATTTGTTATATCCCAAAATTTCAGAAATGGCTCAGTAATTATATTAAAATACAACGAAGTATGTTATATTAATTACTATAAAAGCTAGATGTATCTTTAAATGTATAAGTCAAATAATAATCCAACAAATCTTTTTTCACAATTTTAAAAACTGCGCTGCAAACTTTGGATTTTTAATACGATAAGGTAGCCATGATGCACACATTATGTATCTCCACGACTATGATCGAAATAATTTATTATAAGAACTCCTTCAAATATGTTTAAAGACCATGCATATAATTTCCAATAGCTACTTTGCTTTAAATATACAGTATGCGGTGAGATATTCGTTAGTACGCGAAATCGGTATTTTTTATCTGCATTTTCGTTTCTTCTTCTCTAAGGAATGATCGAATACCATTGTGATGGAAAGCTGCTATCTTTTCAATCACTAAACATAATACTTGCTATTTGTAATTTTCAGTATATTAACCAACAAATATATTTGTTGAAATATCAAATTCAACAAGTTCTATTTATTTCTAAAACTTAGGATGTCTAAAGTTGTGTTGCTTTTTCGGGGGGGGGGGGTTACTATTAGCTTTTAGCAAATCATCTACCTTAGGAAATAATTGTGTTGTATTTACAGGCTTAGAAAACAGCGAAAATCGATATACTGTACATTATTTTGCCTTTGTTTTAGTATTATTAAAACTCAAGAAAATTTCTTATTGTTCATTTTCGAAAATTCAAACATGGATTTTAATCAGGTCTAAAATGCCAGGAACATTAAATTGATTTATTGCAATCACTCGAGACTTAAAGGTATAATACAAATATTGTATAAAATTAAGTGACACTTTCTTCGCGCGTGTCAAAGTTTTGAGATCCCTGAAAAGCAATATATTGTTTACTGCTGCTTGATGTTAAAGAGTGTAAAACTTAGCCTTTTCATCATACTGATAAAAAATATATAAGGAAGATTAAGGGTTAGTATGTTTTAGGCAATTATCTGGGCTTGCCGATATATTCAAATCGAATTCTGTTGATTTTTATACTCGATATTTAATTTTATTAGCAGTATTTTATTTTCCCTGTTTCCATTATAATGGAAACGTAATTGTAAATAGCGAACAAAACAATGTGGTATTCTCTTCTTTCCTGTATAAAATGTTCATTGCAAATGATTCATGTGAACAATGCGACCCATGTTCCATTAACATTCCAGCGTTATTCAGATAATCGCTGATGATTAAGCCTTTATCCCTATCATTAGAGTTATTCGAGATGAAAAAAATAAAGTTTGTATAATGCAAAGCAATTATAAACCATGTTTCGTGGTGACCTTTCACAGATGATGGCGATAACCTCGGTACATATGCGTCACCAGAATGAATTTCCGTAGTGTTGCGGATACGCGATCCTTCCATCGGTTTCGCATCATATGTTGTTGGTGCTGATGTGCGTAATTTATTGCTATTCCAACCGAATATAAAATGTTCGCTTTGTAATTAACGAATGCATCAAATTACAAAACCAAATTAATTAATTATAGTCATCTGGATCACTTGCTAATCTAAAGAGTGTTGTCTACTATCTTCTGGTGCGACATGTTCTAAACGAATGTAACGCAACGATCAGGAATTAAGTAACTCGAGTTTCTTTTAGAATAGCTCCTAGATAGTTATTTATTTCTGGGATCGAACATCACAGGAACAATTAATTTTAACAACATAAATTATCGGTCACATGGACTTCAACCACGTTTGCTGTCTTGTAATTCTTCCATTATCTCTGTCTCTATTTTTATTTTTTATTTTTTTATTACAACCAAATTTTACAATTATCTCTACTAGTTTAGTCTTCACTGTATAATTATGTTTATTAGATATTACTCCTATGAGTGATTCTATTATAACAGCTTCATCACACTGATTTTAAAACAATAAGTCCAAGGGCTTTGGTTCTTTTTAGTCTTCGTACTGTGTTGCTGCTTGCTAGCATATGCGGTACCTCTGTATTTCAATGTGCACGTAACTGTCTTTCGTGCTTAACCGCAGCAGATTTAATTTCTTCATAGGCAAACTCTATACTCAAGTCCCTGTGGTAATTGTCATTGCGTACATACCAAGGTGATTTTATTATAGCTCTTAGTACCTTGTTCTGAAATCTTTGAATGGTTTCGACATTCGTTTTGTTGTTGCAACCCCATAGGAGTATGCCGTACATCCATACCACTTGATTTTAAATCAACAATTTGTTGTGTTGGCTTAATTCTGAACAATGTCCCAGTAGCCCATATAGTTTCCTAAATCTTAGATCTAGTTCACTTCTTTTCCGTTTGACATGAGATTTCCAGTTAAGCTTTTGATCTAATACCAGACCTAAATATTTTACCTCTTTTTCGTAGGAAACAGTTTGTCCATTTAGTTTAATGGGCACTTTCTCCGTTTTTCTGTTTGTGAAGTTTATTTAGACTGACTTTGTTTCTTTTAAGTTTATTCGCCATTATTTCCCCAAATACTGACTTTGCTGATTGTTTTTTGAAGTTTTTCTGTAGCCTCTTCAACAGTGGCACCCACTGACGTAACTGCTGTTTTGTCGGCAAAAGTCGCCATCTCAGTTTCCTCATCTTGTGGGACGTCTCATGTATACAACAAGTATAATATCGTCTGTCTATATGTCGAGGAAGTGTATACTAGAATAGGTAGACACTCTCTGGGCAATAGGCAAATCCAAGAACAAAATAAAGGAATTGGGGAAAATATTTTCGGTTCGACGACATCTTTAATTTACTAGTAATTAAGAGTGCTGAACGGACTGTGAGTTTAGCTCACGCAATAAGCGTTAAAGATGATTAAAACAGGCAAGAAAATAGACATCCAAGTTCAAAATATTCATGAATATAAGGACTATCAGTGATAAGTACTGACGTGGGTAGAATTTTATATGTTTGTCATTCGGAAACTTACTTTTCAATCACACAATTATATAAAATATGAAACACTTATACCGTAAATTAAATTGAATAAATTCTACTTATCTCTTAAAGAATATTGTTTTTTTATATTTGCATTCAACAGTTTCTATATTGGTATTATTTATGACACACCCTATTATCAACTTTTAAGCAAATTCTCTAATGAATACGCTCTACACTCCCAAGCTGGTTACTAATTACTATTGAACCTGTCACGTATTATTGTTAAACGGGCTATTGTTGTGTTTGCATTCAAATAAATCTAATCCTTTAGGACAGTGACGTTTTTTCGCCCACGTAGGAAGCAGAAAACAATAAAGCCGTCGCATTAATGAACAAAGCTGTGAGTTAATACAAAATAATCGATTTTCCAGTCGTAAACCAATAGCTTTTTGTAGTTGACCATTCACCATACGCTTTATTGTGCTAAGTAGTCGCTATTTTATTATTGCATGAAACAATGCAACTGTTGACGTTAGGAAAGGAATACCGGTATCATTACAAGCTTCCACAGCCATGTTGTCAGTTTTGGCTTAGAGTGCCAAATATCAATTGCAATATAAGGATTAATATTACATTAATAAATAGCCACAAATAGAAATAATGAAATACAATAGGCAATAAACTTCATAACTACTCTCATCCCATAAAATTACATTTATAAGACCTTCAAATTCGAAAAGACACACTGTATGTAATTACAGGCGCTATAATAATTTAGCTATATATTATTCCAGCAAGCATGAAACATTTTTATGTAGTAAGCCCCATTTTGAACGAATAAACGAAATAGGCAAATTCATAAACTCTAATTATGATAATTATAATTTTAAATAACTGCAAAAATGTTTCAGAACAATGGGAGAAAACAAAATGCCAAAATATACTTTTTTATGAAATCGTCATTCGTTATATTAGGTAGTGGCGAACCAAAAGAATGAAACATCAAATACCGACAGCCTCTTAAAGAATTTATATACCCTTAAGCTTACTGTATTATTTTATTCTGCATGTACATACAAGGATATCACTATGACAAAAAATTTATCTCGATTAACTCAACGTAGCTAGAGATATATGTGTTTTCTAGGAATAAACTCCACAAGATGAAGTAGAGAAATTCATATTCGTTCACACATAGGACTTTTTAAAATAATTACTAAAGCACATTCATGTAGATTCTCCCAAAAATATTAATATCACTAAGCAGGATTATTATCTAGAGAAAAGAAAACTTGTAACATTCCTTTAGTTATTTCGTTATTTAGATATAAGTCAAAATATACTTCTTTAGCTGCAAGGTAACAGTATGGTGACTAGAGAGTCGCTTATTTCACGCGTCACTCTACATCTGGCTCTCTGGTCTATAAAAATTCGCGTCACGACTCCGTATTTTGTGAAAACTGGCGAGTAAAAGTTTAGTTAATAGCTTCGTGAAGGAGAGTTTAAACCTTCGCTCTGCGTATACTTTTGCTGTGTTACAAGCGGTGATAGCACGACCTAAAAATAATAACTCAGTCTCCCTTTTACGTGACACAACTCCAACCCCAGGGTGCAGCTATTCGAATTCCGAACAAGAACTGCTTCATTTTTCCAACGAGTGTTCTATGCAAAGGTTCACCTGAATAACCAGTTGCCACGGTGTATTCGTAATTTCATTTATAGACGTCCCTGAGTAGTCTATCTTGTTTTTCTTAATAAATATGACACTGCTTATTAGATTTTGTAAAAGGTAACACTAAAATATTTACGTCTCCGGTCATATACCTCTATCTTCTTTTATTTTATGAGTACTAGTGACTCCAACATAGCTTAATTATTGTTAAAGATTTGGCATTTGGTGCTTGTAGGAATATATGGTTTTGGCTTGGATAAGGATGAGATGAGAGGAAGGTGGGAATCGGGAGGCACGACAGCAGAAGACAGGACCTCTGAAGGTTTCAAATGTAGACTCCATGGTGGCGGGTCATAATACCGACTCCCCTCCTCCTGCAGGCTTACACATCCCACTTGGGGCCTCGGGACTCGGAGACGGTCCCCGATCTGGAGGACGAAAAGGCCATTCGTTTTCCTTGCCATGCAACGTCAAGACATTTACCGTCTCTTATATCCAAGCATAATAAAGGTGAAGTGAAAGAAGTGAAGGAAAATGAAGGGCCAGAAATATTCGAGGGATGCAACTAATCTTAACAGCATTTGCCTAGCGGTCCGGGGGAAAACCCCGAAGAAACACAACGCTCAGGATGGTTGGCCATGAGGATTGAAGCCTTCGGAGTGCAAGTCACACAATATCACCTGTGCCACTTCGATTGTTTACGATTATCCAATATTTTCCTTTTTACAAAATGTAGATCAGAAGCAGTAACACACGCTACCTGTTGAGTTGACTTTGATTTGCAGAATATTTCTCTCTCTCCTCTCTCTCTCT
>CM060950.1:117018540-117051040 GCA_030765055.1 Mantis religiosa
AAAACCCCGGAGAAAACCTTAGTTATGTAACTCACCCTGACCGGGATTCGAACTCGGGACCTCCTGAACGTGAGGCAGACACGCTACCACTACGCTACCAAGACGAGCACCTCTCACTCACTCTCTCTCTCTCTCTCTCTCTCTCTCTCTCTCTCTCTCTCTCTCTCTCTCTCTCTCTCTCTCTCTCACTCTCACGTCTGAGAGAACGACTCTTGTGTTTCGTAAAGGACCTTTATAAATATTAATAATTTTAACAACTGCAATTAAAGTTAAAAATAAATAAGATGCAATTAAAATTGTAATTATATTAATAGGACAAATTCCCGTGGTCTTCAATATTATCCTATTAACCAATTTATGTTTTGATCAATAGTAGTTATTGTTATTTATTAACATGAATTGGAGCGACGGGCGATGTGTGCATATTATAGAGCTTCACTCTTAATAGCCAAGATGAATTCAACTGCTACCAGAAAGGCTTGGCTAGCAGAAAAGATTTTTATAAAGGCGGGAAACTCGTGTGCACACTAAGAGCTGGCTTAGAGTTCGCTGTGTTTCTCGGCACATTGTGATTATCAACCGTTTGAGGAAAGACCCTTAACTGGTATTACCAGCATTTACCTTCAGATGACATCTTCCCATTTGGATTATAACGGCTTGATCAGTTTAACATGGAGTGAAATCGTTTATGAAATAAAAGTGAAGAGTGATTTACATACCAGTAAATCACTTGGTTAAGTGTTTTTGCGTTCCTTTCAATACACACTTGTTTTTTATATCAGGATTAGACAAGATGGCTTGGAAACGTGGTCTTTCTTTAACCTCTCACAACACATTTATAAAAGTACTCTCGCCTTGTTTCCGCTGAGTTCCTTTCGGAATAACAAACTGCACTTATTTTCCACTATTGCACCCTATGAAACAAGTAAATCCAAAGCTAGGTCCTCTTTAAGGGCGTCTCGCGCTTGCCATTGTTATTCATGTACCATGTCTTGCCAAGTAATCTTGACTAATGGCACAATTACAAACACACGCACTCACATACTCAAACATGCAGGCTCAGAAGCAAACCCCATCCGCCCACCTACCTACGTACTCGCACACCCATCGGAGTCCGTCTGCCACTCTATTCATCATTGAACCCCAGATAGGCCTTGGTCGGCTCTTAAGGGACTTGAGATGCCGCCATGTAAACACTACATAGTACACCTCTGCATACATTTACCAACTCAACATCAATGAGAATCGAACTGGTGAAGTTTAGTTGCAAAGTAGCTCAGCAAGGGTTTATCTACAGTAATGGAAACACTTGCACGTGAAATTTAGCAGAACTTGGGGTACTGCTAGTAGCACGTAGGTTTCATGTAGTGGCAATTTAGAAGACTGATGAAAGAAAACCACTTTACAGTGATTTATTAAACTTGAAATCCAGAATGAAGAGGCAGAGAAAATAATTATTCTTAAAATTACATTGATGTATTTTTGTTACCAATGAAACTACAAATATGATTCATTAACCTAAAGGTTTCAGAAAAGATATAACACTTTGTTTACAGTATTTGTAAAACTGACTGCACCGAGACATTTCCTAAGTGAATGGTGTCATTAGTTAAATAGTGTTTTCTACGTGGCACATAATTTACTCATTAACACCTGCAACAATATTTTACTGCATGAAATCATCGAATCGTTATAGTTTATTGACAACATTTTGTTGTTGAAGAAATACTTTCCAGGAAGCTCGCATTAATGAAATGCATCTGTGAAATTTGACATGTTTTTGAAATTACAATAAATTAAATTGCTTCATAATAAGATGTGAAATCGAAACTTTAGGAACAGGTATGGTATTTTACAGTTAGTGCCTTTATACTATCACTTAAATGAAACTGCAATTAGCTTCTGTCAATACGCACGTCTGCTTTTAAATGTTGTTTCCGTCTCAAAACTTTTGTATCATTTTTCACACTTAGGATGCTTCACGTGACTTTCTTTTCATTGAGGTGTTTCAAAACCTTTAAGGTTCCTCTCAAAGTTCCATTTAAGAAAATTACTGTAAACGTATTTAAAATAATGTTCCAATTTGAAAACTTCAGCTTTCGACATCAAGATTGTTGACGATTATAAAAATAATAGTTTGGCAAGAACAATTCGGAGTTAATATGAAATACTGGTATAAGAAGTTGTGTTGAAATCAATTCACTGTGCAATCACACTTTTGTTATAAATATTTTAATAATCCATTTTGTAGAGAACATTTAATAATATCCACTTCTTCAGCCTCATAGACGTTTTCCGGCTTATATCCCATTTGGGGTACATTCTCCTCTTCTTGAAGGCGTCTGACCACAAGCACAAAATTGTGATTTCTGAGGAGTGTAAGTTTTCCATACTAGGAACGTGAAACGGAAATTTAATCTTGTGGATCACTTTTATTGCGACAGTGAATTTACACATTAAAACTTTAACCTCTGAAAAATTAAGCCAACAAGAATGTTAAAGTATGGCAAAAACGTAACCTCTATTTTGTGTAATAAATGACAAATTCATATCCTATGATGAATTTTCCATATTTTAACAATGAATTACCTTATTGAGAAACCTTGGAATCATAGCGTTTACTAGCGATATCTTTTATGTTTAGTTTTCAAAGCTGGTTAAAAATTGCAGTACTTTAACCAAAAATAACATAGTTTAAAAATTAAATTTATCATTGAAACCTTGAGGAGTTAACAAACGGTTCTTAGGCTTTAACTAATGGATACTTTCTGTTTATCAGTTAAAATGGGATACATGTAAATAACACTGAACGACTTCCTTATTACTTTTTATACCTGATTATAACCATCCTCTTTCTAGGGTTTAAAGCCGTATAATTACGGTCTTCTCTTTTTCTGCAGTCGGCTCTTTTAAATTAATTCCCAGTTATCTATTTAACATCGGTTCTGCGAAATTACGCACCGCGCACTAAAATCTAACCGTGATGTAACACAAAGGGAGAAAGAAATAGCAAGGGACTCTCCGCTTTGTTCTTGCATAGTTTTAGGATCTCGAGTCTGGAATTTAATTTGTGAAACGTACCGTAACCGACGGTTATATCAAAGGTACACCATCGCTTGGCGTAAATGTCAGATTACCAACCCGGAACATTCCTCATGAATAACCTGTGAAAGACTTGCAAATATGCTTCAATTGCTGGTAACTAAACATACATGATGGTAGTGAAGGAGGATGCACCTCAACAGATGCTCACAATAGAATATAAAAGTCTTACCGAACGAGATGGTACCACGGTAACATATGGGACACGAATTCGGGAACTTTCAGTTTCGATTTCCGTTGACGGTACAATATGACTTTGGGTTCGTGATTCTCCTTGGTTAGTGGACGACTACTGGGGTGGTTTCCGTCAACCACACTTTCCTTTCCTTCATTTTCCTTTCATTTTGCTTCCTTCTGATTCTTCAGATATGCTTCCAGGTTTCGTGGCGTAAGGTGGTACCAGACAGATGGGGGCGTGTGCTCACCCGAGGGAAAGGGTATTCCCCTACAAAATTAATGCATGAGTGAACTGGTCGTGCTTGGCCCTCTCCAGGTATTTCGGGATGTGTGGTGGTTCTTCGAGCCAGAAAATTCTGGATAAGTTCGCGCCTATTAATGACCTCTAACTTCTCTGATTTCGACACTTCCTGCTGTGAGGTGGATTTTTCGTGGGTTGCAATACGTGAAGTGTGCCATTCCATTGTATATCCTGCAACCTTTTCAAAATCTTCAGGTATTTAGCATTAATAAACCATTTTGAAATTCGCTAAGGTTCAAAAGTGCTAACTAAATTGACCGATCTTATTATTAACTATAGGACTCCTATCTTGAAGACTTTACATTAGAACGATGATGTTACGTTCGCATTCTACTCCAAACCCTCATCTTAGGCGAAAATCTTAGCAATCTTTGGCAATTTTCAATGCTGAATTTGGAACAGTTATGTGTTCTGCATGTTCCGTAATGCCAAAGACGCGCCAAGCTTTGTTAGATAGTATTTCTAAAGTTGAGGTTATATATAATTTAAATATTCAATATTTAATGGGAAGAGAATATTGTTTTCAATAAGTGCCAAAAGAATGACGGTCATTCGTCGAGTGTTTTCTTTCTGAACTTGTGGAATTAGTGTAAATGCTAGAGAACGTTATAGCTAACTGCTGTACAGTATTTAAGTTTTACGTTTATAAATTGAGAACATACCCAGTCCATAAATTTAATTCATAAATTTGAGAGCTGTAAATCTTAAATATTTACAATCTCTTTAGGTCTATTTTAACACAATCGCTTCTTCAATTTTGGATTGCATGTCTCTAGCTAAATGAATAATCAGTGCAACAGCCATAATTTGTACCTATTCTATGCCTGGGCTACACGGCTCACGAGGTAGAAATGTTTCCACCGTATCTTCACCATTTAAGGACATATGTCTTCATGTGACATGCAAATTTCAGTTCTCCATTCCGGGAGTCGGCATAACATACAAGATATCCATAAATTCGCACACTATCTCTCAAGAACTGCATTTAATCTGCAAATTGGAGAGAGAACTGTTAAACATGCGCAATAGTTGTGAAGTAGTCGTAAATCAACTGCGTTTTCATGACAGGTACTTAGCAGCATGTAGCTAGATTTTTTCGCCCAACTTTACCTTCCTAAGAGTTGGGTTAGGGCTCCACAAGCTGTAAGTTATTGCACTTATTGGAGGTACTACTGCCTAAAATGAGATACCTAAATTTTTACCTTGAGGTGCGAGTGAGTGAGTGAGTGAGTGAGTGAGTAAGTGAGCGAGCGAGTGAGTGGGTGAGTGAGTGTGTGTTTAAGCGCCCGAAGACAGTTGGGTCTTTTGGACCTAACTTTGATTGGACCTACATAGGTAGAACTTTATTGTCAAATTAGGAATGCCAGCTCCAAGTTCAAGGTCAGTTACGGCTCCGACCGTAGCTCCACTAATTCAATGCAACCATCTTGATTACGTGTACTACGTCCTTATCAGCTGTAGTTCATTGTGTTTTACGATCAAGTGAATTTAATTATCAACTTACTCCAGTGATGGTGAGAAATATGGAACATAATCAAAGTCCAATTAATAACTTAAGTAGGGAAACGCAGTGTAGATGGCAGCGTGTCTGCCTCATGTTCAAGAGGTCCTGAGTTCGAATCTCGGTCAGTGTGAGTTACCTGGATGAGGTTTTTTGCGGTTTTTTCCCCTTATTCTGAAAGACGAATGTCGGGTAACTATAAGCTCCATGGACCCTGTGCTCATTTGAGTATCATATCACCCATTCCATTCATCGTCTGATATGATAACGTTGGAGGACGTAAATTACAAAAAACAGAATCCAGTTCTTATAATACAGGTATTGAAGAGTGTAAGAATAGAAATTTTAAAGTTTAATACTTGAATAAAAACACCGAGTCTGCCAAAATAGTGACAAAAATAGCAGTATTGTCGTTCTGGTTTTTAGCCGGTGTACCATAGACAAACAATAAAAGGTGACAGTCGTTTTACAGGACATATCCACTTAGTACTGTACATTACCTGGTACCACAGTGGAGCCGGGCGTTAATTAAAGTAGTGGCAATAAAAAGAAAAACAAAATGTAACAATGTTGTTTTACTGCAGGAAATATGAATTATAGCGCATCTCATTAAAGCAATAAATTATTACTAGTGATGCCCTAATTTTTAGTTGAACATGTTATTCTCTATTTCTTCCGTCAAAACACAATGAATGGCTCACAGAAGGTCACAAATAGTAATTTTACCTTCAAACGGTAGCCAATCCTAAGAAAAATCCAAGTCAGCAACCTACGAAGTACATGGGACATCAATAATATGGGTTTCATCCGTTCTGATTGGTTAAACTATTAGGATATGATGAGAAAGACCTTTGGTTTACAGGATCATTTCTTGAACTGGTTATTAAATAGATGCTAACATTACCTATTATTCTGTAACAGAAAACTTAAGTAGAGGTGTAGTAAATATATTCATGTGCACTCTGCTGCATTTGGCCTTAGAGTTTGTATACACAACTACTTACTACGCTTAAGGATCCGAAGACGCAATAAAAGAGCACTTATATTATTCATCTACATACGTAAATTGTATTCATGTCCAGCATGTAATAAATATATCACAAAATAAAAATAATTTGCTTAGCATTTTAAGTGCTCATATTGTTTCTGAACCATTTTTGATGGATTATGAAGACGCTCTATTTTAATTTCTGTTCAAACTTTTCTTGGGCTTTTATGGAAATCTTGTTTTTTCTTTTAAATCCACATAATTGTGCTCTATTTTACAACATTTAAAGAGTTCTTTAATCTTATTACGTCGTCATTATGAACCATGTGAGCGTTTGTATGCAAATTCCTTCCAAGTATCATAAAACAGCAAGGCTGCCACATATAATTTTTAAGGAGTAGTCGAACGTATTTTATATGTTTTATTTTCACAAATATTCACCATAAAATTAAGCTATTTATTAGTACAAAAACTCAATGTCCTAGTTGGAACAATTTTAGATAATATAGTTAAATATTTTTAATAAGCATAAGAAATAAATCTTATACAACTGCCTTGTGCACTTTCATTAGCCCATTAAGTAAAATAGTGACATATTCTGATAGGTACTTCAGTACGTATTAGATTTAAACAGAAATTATTAGTTGTAGAGGAATATAATTTTGAAATCGATAGAGATTGTTGGCATTTCCTTTGTTTTTCAGCATACATCAACTCCTTTGAGCCAACCAATGTTCCAATGTTGCGATCATAAAATACAAGCTCGAGTCTTCAGATAGAATATTTTAGGTAATAGGTGCACATTTGCGTACAAATCAGAGTATAACTGAAATATAAGGAAAAACTGGGAAAAAACATACACAAAGAATCTGGTTGAAATGAAAGAGAGCAGACGGATGTTCAAACAGTTCGCTGGGTTTTATAAATGGCACTCGCGAAAATTTTTTGCCAGAGTGATTTACAGGTGTCCATGGAATATTTATATGAAACAATTCAGAAGTAGAAAATATTGCCAGTTCCCCCATTTTCCCAGTAAAGCAAAGAAAAAATTAAAACAAACCAATATCAGTCATGACATACTTGAATAAACGATACAGAAATGCAATATTATATGGTTCAGGGAAACCTCCATGTTTTGGTAAGCCTGTTAGTATTTGTTGTTGATATCTCAGTATAGTAATTATTAAAGATCACCAAGTGGAATGGCTCAGTCGGTAGACCGCATTCGGGAGATCGTGGGTTCCTATTCCATGGCCGAACTTCCTGATCCATTGAGATTTTAAGGGGTTTCCCGTGGGTTGCCAGCCGAATGCAGGAAAGGAAAGCTTCTTCCGAATTTCCTGTCTCTCCATTTCGCTTTACTTTTAATTTCAGTTGCCCCTTTTGTAGGTCATATAGAACGATGAAAGAAAGGTGTGAAATGATGCTGAAATTAGCTCAGGGTTCATAGAGCTTAGAGTTACCAACATTCATCTCCCAGGATGAGGGAAAACCCCAGATAAAAGCTTATCCAGATAAATCACCCTGACTGAAATTTGAACTCGGGACCTCTTGAATGTGAGTTAGACACGCTATCACCACACTACAGAGGCGTGCCTTTCATCGTGGCTGGCTGTTTTCAGGGTTATAAGTGCTGGTGAGAGTTTGGGCATGCATGGAAAAGAACTGCAAACTCTAAATCCTCGGCCTCCGGATCGGGGGAGTCTCCGGTTCCCACACCCCGAGGGATGTGTAAGCTCGCAGTAAGAGGGAAAGCAGCCAGATGGATGAATCGCCACAGGCGAATTTAAATCTTTTATGGTCCCTGCCCTCTTCTAACATGTCTCCTCAAGTTCGGCCACCCTTAATACCCTTTCACCTCACACCTAATCTCGGAAGGGCATGGGTACAAAAGGTTTAATAGGTCGAGTGGCTAGGTCCTACCTCCAGTCTCCATTTTCACACAGCTTTGGGATGAAATAACTTAAACTTACTTATATAATGAAGATTATAACTTGTTCGGTTTAAATTCAACCCATTATTTTATGTAATATTCTCGGAGCAGTGGAAGTGTAGCTCTATACTTTTCTGATGCATAAAATTTCTACTGCTTTATTGGTTTTTTTTTTTCTCGCTGCTTTTTCCTGACGAAAATGCTAGTTGGTTAGCTGAGATGCAGTTTATACTCTTCGATCCGTACTTGTGCACTTCTACTTTTGTATTACTTTAAGCTACTGACTTCCATACAGCACAAGGTAGTGCTGCTGATATTTACTTAAAAACTGCCGTTGAGCTTCACACGTCCCACTTTGCATGGGCTATTTCTAACACTCGTCATTACAGATGCTCCACACTGTGAGACTAATGAAGCCACGTGTCTCTTCCGCAAGCCTCACACTTCAAATGACTAATGCATTGTTGAGATTACGTCATCCACTTCGCATGCTGCCACATTGTGCAGTTGTTATGAACTGATCCTCATGATAAAATGTAAATGATCAGAGTTCTTATATATGTGAGTCTGGCTTAAAAGAAGAAGCAAGGGTAACGATTTTTAGTTATTTGTATTATTTAATTTTAGGGCAACAATTAGAAGTATATTCACATTCTTTAAATTATTATAGCATACGGGTGAATCGTTGTTATAGCTACATATGTGATACGCCATGTGTGGTTATAAGTAATAAATTCCATGTAAACACTAGATTGTTCAAGTGCATGTTGTAGCCTTTCATATTCAAGAAATGTATTTGTCTATTCATCTCTTACAATCCATTGCAAATACTTATGAGATATATTATGGAGTACGATCACTCACTCTTACTGAAAATTTTATAGCTACTAATTAATCGCAGTTATGTGTACTAATGGGAGGGTTACTTGATATCTGTCCTTCCTTTGTGATGACTGTCTATTTTTAACAAAAATCCCAGATGCCAATATTCACTGCAATAATGTTATCTTCTTATAGGAAAAGCGTTGTTACTTGTTTCTAGAACGGTCGGTGTGCTGAACTGCTTTTCTCTTTGCCACGTCAAAGGGCTACTGTGACTGGATCAACAGTGGTCAAGCTCTAGTCAAAGGTCAGTTTGATCCAGTTACGGCATGTAGAATCCATTGTGAGAGGACAGTACTCTGCTTATTGGACAAATTGGTATGGCAGTTACTTTAATGCTTGGAGATGAGAACAATAATCATATGAATGAAGCATTCTTTGGGTGACAGATGCAGAATTACTTGTCTAATATAGGAATCAATATTTCTATTTCTAGCAAAAAAATGCATGTAAACTTAGACTAATATTTTGGGTGTGTAAAGACGTAAAAGATGATTTAGAATATCCAAGATGTTTCTTAGGTGCGATGCATATAAATAATTATTGCGTATTAGAGCTTCGAAATTCCAAAGTATAAGAAACCGGCCTCATCCATTTTATTTCTGAAACGGAAACTGACCTATTGCAAAATAATATCACACTTACTTAATATTATGATAAAATGAGGGAAAATTGATTTAAAACACTTGAAATATTGATTTGGAGAAGGATCTGGCGTCTGAGCTGGGCATACAAAGGAGGTAACAGTAGATTTAGTGGGGAAAACAAGGGAAGAAGGTTATCGCTAAAATTGATCGCGAAGAGAAACAAATTGTCTGGGATGTTTGATTAGAAGCTTCTTCCCAAGTTGCGCACTGGAAGGGTACCAAAAGGGAAGTTTGCGGTGGAAGGAGATAGCAGATGATAAACAGTATGGATAAAAATAGTTCGCAGGTATAGATGAGGATGAAAATTACTTGGATTTACAATGAATGACTTGCCCTTGAACAGCAATTTGTGCCTGCCTGATAGATTTAGTTTAAGAATGTTATATGATTATTTCTGACGACCAATAAAATGATATTGGAATGCACACAATGCTAGAAAACAGATTGATCTGTGATTCAAAATCAAATTGGTAAATACCATGCATTGTTGATGTCAGAACTTCAGCAGTGTAAGAATGTGCATGGTTTTCCTTTTATGTGGAAAATCACAAATAACGTAACCTCTATGCAACCTCTAACCTCCTCTATATGCAAACAATAATTCGCATTAATGTTTTATTCTACATAAATATAAGCATATTATAATTCAATGAATTTCAGGTCTGTCCATGGGCAACTTGGCTTTAAATGTATTGAGTTTGCGATGTGTAACATTAAGGATATTTTCCATGGCTTTAATATATCGTTTACTTATGGTTATAAATGTATAATGGGATATCAAAATTTAACATAGTTATTGCTCTTCAGTCAAGGGACACAAAAATATGGAGCATGGCGTGGTTGAGAAGATGTAGACAGGCAAGCAATGAAACGCCTGAATATTTTTCAACCCTAAAGTAGGTCTAATTAAAACTTGGTGTTGCTACTTCACAAACACAGGCTACTGTCAATAAAACTTTAATCGTGTATTTTGTTCCTAATTTAATATTATAGATGTGCTTGAAAAGTTCTAAAAGGAAAGGTTAATATATTGTAACCGATATGGATCTCACCATCCTCCACCTAATCCACCCCTTCAATATAACCAGAACGGATTTCTGTTTTGGAGTTATGAAAAGAGGTTGAAATTATAATTTAGTTTGTGTCTCAGCTTTCCTGTCACTGTAGCGTTGAAGGTATAATTCACAAAGTTATAAAATTCAACATTTGAAAATACATATCACTTGAAGCGTATCAAAGACGCGAATTGGTACGGAGCTGAAGAGACTACGCCTCAATAAGTTTATCGAATAGCAGAGAATCAACAATATAACAAAAATGTGCTTAGAGACCCAATTCAGCATTAAGCATTCCTTGAAATTAGCTCAAAATTTGTACTACTCGGCCACTGAGAGGTGTGCCATTGAGTTAGTGAAGCTATGAAACCTAGGAAATCTGATCATGAGGCAGTGGCGATGTAAAAGCAACTAATATTTCACACTAATATTTAAAAATTATATTCTAAATTCTACCCTTATCCACAGTACTTCTGCAAAGTGGTTTTGTACTGCAAATATTGTTTCTTTCATAATTCAAAGCAATAAAGTACTCACCATGATGCTTAGGTATAATTTTTCTACCTTAAAGGAAAATGAGAGCTTCACAAAATGCTCCACCAGTTTTCTCTGAATCCCTTGCAACCCTTACAAAACTTTAAAAAGAAGAAAAGATATTCGGAGTGAAAAAATATATTTACAACAAATTAGCTACTTTTTCTCAGAACTAAACCCAATTTTAAAGAATTAAAGCAGTTTGCTCTGGTTTGGTATTTTTAAATATACATGGGTGTGATTTGTGATAAATATATTTTCCGGCAAATATACGTAAAAATTGAAATTATGAAGTAGGTATTTTAATAAAAATAAAACAACCACTTTTCTTAACGTTGTTTTAAATTTATATTTGTTAGTTGGGTATTATGTTTATTTACGGGTTATTAATAAATTATAAGCTAACTGGATACAGTGCAAAGCATACTTGCCCATAAACAGTTTTATATCTGTTGTATATTCAATGAGTGAGGGAATTAGTGAAAGGCGAAATGTGACACGTTTTATAGAGACAACAGTGAGAATAAACATGCAGGGGCATTTTTCCGGTGTTTGATAATGGCATGAAATAAGGGCCATTGGTATCTTGAAACTGCACTGGCTCCGTGATAATAACACTGGCGACGCGACGGTCCGTTTGTCACAGCCTATAAACCTTGATTAGGGCTAATGAGTGCAATTAGGCTGCTATCTTCCTTGTTGTGTACACATGTGTATTCTAGTGCGTGAGGTTGCCGGGCTCTTCGCTGCCTGCAAATTAACAGCAAAAATTCAGGAGCACGCACAGCGTGTATGCGTAGGCAAGTAACAGCACAAGGAAGTGGAGGTGTTTCTAAGAGAGGGGAACAATTATATTACATTGCAATTTCCCTAACAGTTAGCTTAGGATTCCAGCATTCTAATGAAACGAGAAGCGAGACATCCACTTTTATCACGCAGCGAGTAAAGCAACTCATCACATTCACCTTAACTTCTTCATCTCCGCTGTATTTTCTTTTACTGCATACTACGTACTTCAAAAATGTTATGTCACGCACATATTTTATATGACTTCATGAAGTACTCTTACGAAATTAATTGCTCGTTGATGGCAATGCATGTATGTCTTTAATCCCGTTCCCTAATGTATCTGCTGCCAGCTACTCCAGTGTTGAACTAAATTCGCAAATTATAGATAGCGAATGTGAGGATAACTCTAAATCTAATCTCTTAGTGATTTATTGCAATTATATGTCTCTCTCGCTGTCATGTCTTCATAAATTTATTATTCTGGACAGTCTGTAGTTCCAGCCGTGTATAGGATACGTTTGGAAAGGTAGGATCATGCCGAAAACTTTTATGCCCCATCATGGATTTGAACCACGGATTTTCCGGCATCCCTCCGGTTTCCTTAAACCAGATGAGCTATCATGTTAACAACCTTGTTCTATATTAAATCCCACAACTTACTCAGAATGTTGCCGGTATGCTATAACAATAATCCATGGCGCGACAGTCCATATAGGGCCAAGAACTACCAACCCGAATGCCGGCCTCACGCGCACATGCGCAAGGTAGAGGTGGGCGATCATCCAACCGATACGGGGAGGAGATGTGTTCAGCATCTCGGCATCCCCAAGCAGAAAGTTGGCTTTCTTGACCAGGGCCACTTACCTATCATAAGCTCCTCAATTTCCTCACGATGCTCAGTGGGCACCGGTCCTATACCAGAGACTTAAAATACATACCCCCCAGGGGTGGGCTCGATCCCGGGCCGCATTCCGTGGCAGGGAACCAAAGCGTGATGTCCTAGCCCACTACACCACGGCGCAGGACTCCGGTATGCTATAGGGATATTCAGATTACTTCTCAGATACCAAGTATCTATAGTAACGTGCTTTAAGTACCGGGCTTCATAATTTGACTAATTGCTATATAAATCAAAGGTAATTTATTGTTCTTTCAGACCAGCCCCGATTAGACAAGATTGCTGTGGGAGTTCAGTTGGCAAGAACCACCGGACGGAAACCGAAAGATTTGTAGTTCAAATCGCGTAATGTCTTCGAATTTTTCAGGCTGCTTCTATTTTTCTATTCTTAAGAAAAAGTATGTTCTACCTGTTTTTTTTTATAGAGACAAGTGTTTACAGAAACCTTTGCATTGCACATTTTGTTGTATGTACTAGGGAAATAGGAAACCCCATTCGATTGCCAGTGTTTAAACGCAAGTGATTGTAGGCTTTCCTGGAAACTGCTACCCCTTCCATGATTGTAAGAAACACCTGAATAGCAACAGAGCTTAAAATGAAAAATTCAAACAAGTAACAAATAATATCTCGGAAATTTCTTTAACACAAAGAAATCTTCTTTCTTAATAAGTTGCGCGTTTGAATCAGATTCAATACATTTTTATGATGAAAGTTTACCACTTACATAAACCTGTTAAAAATATCTCCCAGATACAGAGAACTTCACGGCTATTTCCAAAATACAGAATCTACACATCAATTCAGCTCCTCTTGGAAACCGGCCTTAAAAATGGAAATCCATCGACTTAAAGAGCACAGTCTATACAGCTTGATAATCAAGTTAAGTAGTTATGTTTCTTTGACCCAATTAATTTTTTATACTCACACCACCTCCTGACCTGGCTTTTAGTTTACTGAAAACAGTCTTTTGTTCAGCAATGCGAATATTTATAGGGTTTTGTCTTTGTTTACATTTGTGTTAGAACCGGTGATTCATTTGTGGTTATAACATTTAACAAATATCCTGACGATGGGAGAGAAGTACGCTCCCGAAATCTCGATCTCTAATAGTATTTTCACCTGGCTTCCTTCTCGAGAAGGACTTGAACAAAAGTATTTGAGGGATTTTAAGCCTGAATTTATAACATTAACATACCAGCTAAGAGATTGCGCAAGGCTTCACAACATGAAAACAAAATACTTGTGGAAATATTTAGTTAGTTGGGACGGAACTAACAGGTAGCATTTCGAGGACAGCAGAAATGCAACATGTATTCAGTTGTCGAGTTACTGACCACAAAATTCCTGATTGCCACCGGTATTTTGAAAGCACAAAGGACTAGAAGTCAAGCGAATGGTTTTTGCCTTTTCTTTCAAACTCGATTCTCGTGTAACGGTTGGAGATAGCACCCATTGTTTATCAGAAAGCTATTGCTGAACGAAGTTTCATTCTTTGCCTTGGTATGTTTGTAGTACCACCGAACATGATTGGAAAGCTCGGCCACCCTTTCGTTGAAAACTACCGCTCAGGCTTTGTACGCAATGCTCGGGGCTTTAATTCCCACCCATCTCCAGCCTATTCAACAGAAATGCTTTCAAATTTCTGTCGCTCTAAGAAGCTGAGTTCACCGAATGCAATGGCTAAACGTGTGTTCGTGCTTTTCCGTCGAAACTTGCCTTTAGTCATGAAATAATGGTATCAGTATCTTACTCTTATACTTGTGTGAAATATTGTTGATTATCATGACCGTAGAATATTTACTAAAATTAGCATTTTTATGGACCGATCTGTAAAATGTGAGAAAAAATGAGAGAAAATGAGAATTAATGAACGTTCTGGTACACATATCTTTGTTATTGGACTTAAAATGAGAGAGCTATATAACTCTGATCGGAGCGCACTGTTGGGCGGTTGGTGCCTTTATATGCTTCCCACATTTTACCGAATTTTCAATAAGCTATATTGCAAATTTTTGTTTTCATACGCCAATCATCTCTAAATGATGCATTTGAAGAAGAATGTACACGGTTTAATTACGACAACATAATTATAATTTCAGGTCTGTTTTCATTAGTAAAATTTCTTCCACTATCTTCTGTGTTATTCTATATTGCTTCGAGCATCGAAGTTACTACTTACGATGCAATTTTTAACTAAATTTCAGAAGTACTTCCTCCAATATTTGCTAAATAAAGCTTGCTATTTGGTAATTAATATAGGAAATGAAAAAGTGTTACACCACCAAGCTTATCTTGATGTTTGATGTTTGTGTCAAAAACCAAAATTAACTATTTCTCAAAAAGATACTTGAAAACCAACGAGAATAAACGTATATTTCTTGGTAAATTTATTTTATAGCTTAATAAGATATAAAACTTTTGTAAATCAGTTTAAAATTGTTTTTTAAATATACAATCCGGGAACAAATTTATATATGCGTACCAAATCAATATATTCATACGGATGTTAACTATGGTAAAAATGCAAAAACACAATAAAATACGCAATTACAATCATAGTTGACCCCCGCCCCTCCCGAAGTGATTTAACAAATGCAGGACCTGCTGCATGCAGTACACCAGTATAAATACTTTTAAAGGTTATAGGCAAGGTACCATCATTTAAAATGTTGGGAAAACACATTAAATTCGATTAAAATTATGAAGCAATTGTACTGCAGCATTTGCTGGATAAAATATTTGGACATTATTGGAAAATTCTGCTCTATCCCACAACTTTATAAATTTAATATTTTAGCTGTATTTTTTCTCTTTAAATGTAATTTTGCGCTTCACTTTCTTAATCCTCGCAATTTATTTCCATTTTTTGCATTATTTGTCGCTAAATTGTACTACGGTATGCAGTATTTTGCTGAAATAAAAATCTAAACTTCAGATTTTACCGTAAATACCTTTTGAGGTCTATGTTTGTGTGTCTACATCTCTGAACAGAACTGTCTGGAAACAAAACAACTAAGCGGTGTTAATCCAGCAACGTTAAAGGATGCAAAATAAGGATTTTAGGAAACTCCACTCGCACAGATATTCAAATGGAAATATTCACACTCCTGATTTTTTGCCGCTAATAAATGTAATGTTTTTATTATAGTACAATATACAATTCCTCTCATGATAAACAAAGTGAATCCCTTGATTCTTTTGGAGCAACTTGTGAATTCGTATTTTCACTGGGAAATCATAAGAGATAGGCCTTAGAGTAACAGGAAGAAACTTTCTAATTGCACAATTCATCTCATTTACTTTGCTTAGTATGAGCTTGCTGTTGTGATATAACATACAGCTCAATGCTGTTTTCTATGTAATGTTTAATTAAACACATATTGCTTAATTTATAATAATTTCTCATCTAATATTCATAATGAATACCATAACATTGACAGTTAATATGCATGAATAGCTTAGTATTAGAACTACTACGGAGGGGATTCGACTGAAACCTGTGATTTATTGTATCTAAGCTCCAAGTGGAGCATCCCTGTATGGGAGGATGAGGAGAGAGGAGGCAAAGGCCAAACCAAGGAGTCGCGACAGCGCCGAGAAACCCGCCGACACTTCTACCCTGAAAGAGACCTCCAGATGATAGATGATGTAAAATTATAATGGAGATGAAATGCAGGACAAAAATTCGGAGGATGTAACTAATATACCCAGAATTCACCTTGCGGTCCGAAAAAGCCCCCGAGAAAACCCATGGGTCAGGTAGGTCGGCTACGGGAATTGAAACCCCGGATCTCACAAATGCGGATCACAGACGAAACCGCCTGAGCCATCCAACTCGGTATGAACACCTAAATACAGGGGAGGTTTTCAACTTGCTGTTTCGCTCATTCACAAGTAGTACCGTATTTACGCTCCACTAGGATATGCGATTAGCCTACGGTGGAGTTTTTACATCTGATACTAACTGCTCAATTATTGTTCATCGAAGTGGATAAAGGAGACGGTTTAACGCTCCTGGCTTGAATAAAATGAGCAATGTGCTCCATATTCGGTCACTAAGAGACTTGTTTGATAATTTATTTAGTTATAAGGAGACATCTAGTGAAGTATAAAAAATTTCATATAATGGAAGAAAGCGCCTTATGTTCGTAATGGTAAATGTAGCCCCAACATTTTACAACATGAGGCACTCTGTTTCTACAGTACAATTTACAAGCTCTGGATTGACAGGGTACTTTGACTCTCCAAAATATGGCCCAATTACCGAATGCTAAAATTACATTGTACATGATTTTACTAGCGAAATATTGTTAAGACAATGTGCGTTGAATTTAGGGGCTAAAACAAAATGTAATCCAATAAAAACAGGGAAATAGACATGAAAAACCGCCTGACTTGGTCTTCGTGTCCCTCATGAATGCACTCATATGAATCTCCTCTGATCATTAAGCTTAGACTCATAAAGAAATAATTGGTTATGTCTTTCTAGAAGTCCGAATTATGTCGCACTGCTTTAGCAGTGATTTAAAAATATTAAATAAAATGAAAACCACAGAGAACTGTGCTGTATAAGAATTGAGGGTAAGCTCTAAAGAAAACCACCACTCCCCCTTTTTTCTGGAACTCACCATAATCTTTATGATATACAGTAGAAGATTTTAAGTTATTTGCCAAAGTTTCTTAGTAAGATGTACCCACAATTGTAGTTTGACATACGGAGTCTCCTGTTAAGCTCTTCTCAGAATAATAGTGAAGGGCGAAGTGAGATCAAGTTGTGTGTAATTGGTAAGAAGAGCTTCTCCTATGCAGGAGCCCCTTGTCATCTATTAATGCTTTGCTGGAAGCATGAAGCCCCTCTCTGACTTTGAGGTCCTCATCAGAGGCAGCCAGAAGATTAATGTAGGCATGCGCTACACCGGAGTGTTTTAGAATGCGACAAGAACTGCATGGTCTATGGAGTCTCTAATATGTCACTCCAAAATCACTTACATTAAATAAATCATATGACATTATTTTGTATATCTGGAAAGGTAAACTAAACGCGACAGTTTTCAAAATGATTTGATGAAAACTGCATCTATGGAAAATTGTAAATGTTTTCATTAGCTAAAACCTAAAAGGGAAGATTAATGTAGGCATGCGCTACACCGGAGTGTTTTAGAATGCGACAAGAACTGCATGGTCTATGGAGTCTCTAATATGTCACTCCAAAATCACTTACATTAAATAAATCATATGACATTATTTTGTATATCTGGAAAGGTAAACTAAACGCGACAGTTTTCAAAATGATTTGATGAAAACTGCATCTATGGAAAATTGTAAATGTTTTCATTAGCTAAAACCTAAAAGGGAATGGGGAAAACATCTCATTTTAAAACTAAAATAAACTTATTTCTGGAATTTCATTTCTTCATAATAATTGAAATCCGCCAGGTTGATATGTTAGACATTTTCGATTTTCGTCCCTTTTTCCTATGTTGAGCGACACTCTTCTCAATTTTAGCTTCCTTCTAGATGCTTTGGCTGCCGTTTCGGCAGATGCTGAAGAATGTTGTCACCTCAGATCCCTTCCATAGGCGATCTTAAGTGAAGCAGGTGAAATAGATGCTTCTCTTATTTCTGCAGAGGAATTGAACTGCCAAAGTTTAACAGAGATACTGCAGTGCTAACAGCTAATTGAAGTGTCTTCCTCGATACGAAGATCAACTTATGGCACTTTCGCCATATTACGCTGTGAAGGCTTCTATTGGCATTTTGTTTTTACACAAAATAGTACATTTTAAATGTTCAGATTCGGGATGTGAAACCTCTCCCTACTGCAGTCAAAAATTCTAATTCGCATACTATATGAAAATTATATAGGTATTATCTGCACCATTGATCACAATATAATTCCCACACAGAAGGAATACGCTGAGATTATTAATCTATGTGATACAAAATCTATGTGTTTTGCTATACCTATATATTTCATTTTGCACCTTCCTTTACCACAATTTAGCTATTTTATTTTGAGCAAATTGTCGGAACAGAGCGGCTGACAGCCGCACACCTCAGGCAGCCATAATCTCTTTCCACGCTTGGTAGTCCTAGTTCATATTTCCGGCATGAAAATTATTTAAAACATTATACGTCGTTCTCTTTACTTTAAATCAATGTTTATAGATAATTTAAGTTCTTAAAATTAATTTTTAAATGGTCCAATAAATTGACTGACTTTGTTTTATTACATTTCCTTAAATTGTTAATGAAAATTGCTGTTTCTTTTATTCATTCTCAAAAAGCCCTTCAATATGCATTTGACATTTTAAAATTTTAATTATACTGCTGTGTATCGTTTCAGGTTTACATCGAGTTAAATTGAAAAGGTTCACTTTGGTTAATATTTCTTCAAAATCGAACTACCGTATTAGGATTTAAGCTACTTTCATTAAACTTGAGTACTTATTAAATACACAGCAGAACATGTTTTTTTTTAATCAAACAGATATGGCAAATCTTAAAATATTGCAAAGATAGAAGTAAGCCAATGGGAAGTTTCACTACGCACATATTTAGATATATTTTTCGTGCGAAGATTGACATCTTCGTATAAGCGTAATCATTTTTGTTCTATACAGGATATTTAATATTTATTTAATGTATTTTGTTATAATGCACGAGATTTAGCTTGGCACTTTTGGGGGTTGGGTTTCTTTCCTTGATATAGTCAATACCTTTTAAAGCGCAATTGTATTCCCTAATTGCCTGCTGTGGTATGAGGGTAAGTAAAAGCAGGCATCAGCGGTGTTACAAGTGAAGCATGTGTTGTTAAAGTGTTGGAAATGTGTAAAATGTTTTTAGAATTTGAGGACTTAATTTTAAACATAGTGTTGGGAATAGTGATGGTGTCTGTATTAGATCTAAGAACCACAAAAAGAGGGAAAAGCTATAAGATCACGTGACAGGAAAGTTATGATTTATGTCCATAAATGTTTTACAGCAAATACGAGGCTCCAAAATGTAGGAAGCCAGTTATATCTATATCCAGCATAATGAAATTTAGATCTGTAAAGAACTCACGCGGACGAAAATATCTGACGGAACGGCCAGACTTTATGCAAAATGATTCGCGTTTCTAAGAAAAGTTAAAGAAATAAGTATTTCCGGTGCCCCTATTATTTACTTAGATGAAACGTAGATGAATATAAATTATACAAAAACAAAGTGTGGAAAAGTGAAGAAGACGATTTGGAATTTGCACTGCGCATCCCAATAAGCAACGGACAGCGCGGAAAGTTTGGCTGGTTTTATTCCAACTCTTTTCCGAGTTTTAAATCAAAATCAAGCAAAGACTATCATGAAGAAATGGATAGTGAAACATTTGAAAATTTGTTTATTAATCAGTTGTTACCCAACATTCCCTCCAATAGTGCTATAGTAATAGACAAACATCTTATTATTCTGTTCAAATCAACAAGGCTCCGAAATCATCATCACATAAAAAAGTAATGCAGTCACGGCTCCGTGATAATAACATTGCATTTGATCTGCATTCCACCAGAGTTTTGCTATACGAACAAATAAAGCTAAAAAAATGCGATCTCAAAATTAAAGAAATAGATCGCATAGCGCAAATACACGACCTCGCTGTAGCATTGTAATACGACTATGATACCTCTGTATCATTGTTAATGCTATAGAACTATGCGCACAGATAAAAAATAATGTCCCAAAACACAACATATCATTTAAGCGTAATGACGTAAACGTATTGCTTGATAATGTGGTAGGTAAAGTGTCCGAAGAAATCTGGGGGGGGGGGAGCTTGAGAACATGTTAGAAATATTGAACAGTTTTATTGGGAGAAAGATGGATTAATAGATGAAATTAGTGATAGGTTCATAAATAATTTAGAAGATGATTCAGATAGGAAATATGAGGAAAACTTTGAAATTTATGACAATGAAAAAGGGGAACAGGAACCAACTTTAGTAGACGAAGAAGGATATTCCGCCACTGATGTGTCTGCCCTGCCTGGCTGGCCGAAAAAGAGGAAGGGAACAGAAAGAGATCGTGAGTACCTATTTCTTTCTCTTCCTACAAACCAGGAGCCAAGTTCAATCTCGTGCACTTATAATATATTATTTCTGTTAATGCTAAAGGGGCACGAGGTGTAACACATTGATGTGGTGAATATTTACGACGTTTTAGCAAAATACAGTTTTAATTAATACGCTGTGATTAGCTTAAACCTAGTAAAAATTGTAAGAAAGTTTAAGTTGGTTTAGAAATTGCATAATCTGGTATTTATTTTACGAAACTTCAAGTTCAGTGAGTTTAAACAATTTGTTCTCTTACAAAAGAAAATTGTACCACTCATTACAAAAATTAATATGTTTTCGCAAACGCTTAAATACTTTGATATTCACTTTTATAGGGAACCTCTTATCGACCTTCCTGTATATTTCTTCGATGATTCTGAGCATTTTTCTGAGAATTCTTATAATTGCGAAGCTAAACTTAAATTTAGAGGATATGGGAGATTATGAGAAAGTATTTGGTTTATAGTTTCAAAAGTTTAACCTATTGCCACTTTTTTTTACAAAACTTTCTCCAATCATTATCGTATATTTTAAATATTTTTTACAAGCTACACTTATGTAATGTAACTGTGTCTCTACTTCATATTAATTCGAATAAAAAATTTGTAGAACCAGTTTTATTCCACATTTCGTTGTAGCTACAATAGGATTAAGGGTATACAAATCAATAGTCGTATGTTTAAAGCAGCCTTGAAAGCTGTATGCTGGCCTTGAAATTCCCACTTTTCTGACTTGCGGGAAACATGTGAATAGCGCCGGAGCTTTGAAATTGTGACGAAGTACTGAGAGATTCAAAAGAATAACAATAGACATATGATCGCACAAAATTATTATTTGTAACGGTTTATTTGTGTTTATTTAATAATGTTTGGCTAACTCGTGTGGTTTACCTGCTTCATAAACTTGTAAAAGGATCTCTCCAATAAAGACGACTTGACAGACTATTCTCAGGAAATATAGAAATATACTCGTAATCACTTTTTCAGTTAAATGTGTAAAACATATATATTATATTAATCAACTTCTTAGAGCTGTCTTGGAGAAAATGAAAAATGTGGAAAAATGTAAGTAAAGGCTAGTGAGGGGTGTGGGGGGGGGGGTTGCTTGAAAATATTCATGTACATATTTGAAACAACCTGTGCGTAATGGATTCAGTATTCGTCAAAAATATGTTTTTATCTATGATTCCACGCTGTTCACACACACACACACACACACACACACACACACACACACACACACACACACACACACACACACACACACACATACACACACACATACACACACATATCGCCCACCCCCCATTCACACACAGAATGTAGTCACAATGTAAGATTTACTAAATGTGGGTTTTTTATTCATGTGGCCTCAAAACAGCTATTTATGGAAAAAATCCGACATAGAACGTTTGGTTGGACTACAACTGTCCTTCTGAGTAGTAGTTACGTGGTAGAGAAAAAAAAATGCTGTTAGATGAAACAAACTCTAAAGGTAGCTTGGTGTATCATTTCCTGCACGTTTTATGTTTATCCCCTTATGCAAATACCTTTATTACAAGTCTGAGTGAATTAATCGCTCGTTTCATGCCCAAGGCCTTACGCACCTATTCATCCCTGTGTTAATGCGATGTGAAAATGGCGTTGGGAAATGGACGAAGGATATTGAGGGGTATGTTTGAGTGCGGACTCCAGCTGTAATTATACTAGTTTCACAAGCAAGGGAGGAAGGGGATGATGAATGAAGAGAAACAGGACAGATTCACCTCAAGAGCAGACCTGCACCCTCTCAGAGCCTGAGGGTATCGCATTCTCACATTTCCCCTTCTGACTTTTTATTCCTCTCCTAAGTCACCCACTCACACCGACGCTATATTTTCATCCCCCCCCCCCTCCCACACTGCTTCTGTTCCTGACAAAAATCATGCCAATCTCGAAGCTCAAAAGCTGTAATTATTCCGCCAAAGACTCCTGTGTCACTATCTGTAATAATAAAACAATAGAAGAACATAAAGGGCCTATTTTGGAACATAAAATGCTCTCCTTTGCTGTCGCTTTGACATAAGCATTCAAAATAGGGCATTCATGCAATAATTTCTTACATCTGAGAAAGGCCACTGATCAGTTGTATCCAGAAGTGAAATTTCGAAACCTTACAGATTTAAACTACATATTTTCATTTTCAAATTGCATCACACGTTGCTCTACCACAATCAAAATGCACAGCTTTTTAGTGAGCCATTTGCCATTTTGGTGAGCTCGATGATAGTTTTTTGTAATTTTCGTCCTCCAACGTTAAGTCATATCGGGCGATGAATGGAAGGGTGAAATGGTGCTCAAATGAGGTAGGGATCCATAGAGCTTAGAGTTACCCGACATTCGTTAGAGTTATCCGGGGAAAACCCCGGAAATGCCTTCTCCAAGTAACTCACCCTGACCGAGATTCGAACTCGGGACCTCTTGAGCGTGAGGCAGACAGACATGCGACCACCACACTACCGAGGGCTCAATGGTATGATGTGCATGATTTCAGTACTGAGTATTAAAAACTTTTTCACCATACTTTCTATTCTTACGTTCTCTACTGGTACCTACAGTAAGCGGGGGAAGTATTGCATTCCACCGAGCAAACTGATATGGACTCCCTGAGAACAAAAAAGAAATTTCAGAAAAATATCTGTGCAAACGTGTGTATGAAAAGCATAATTCAAGAATGAAAAGTCGGTTAAATATCAAACTTGGTATTCAAGAACAGTACCTTTCAAGAACGGACACGAAGGTTTTCAAGGAAATTATCCAATTCTAGATTACTCTAAACATGGAACGCATTTCTAAATAAAACACTTTACTTAAAATTGACTGAAACGATTTATCTCAAATACCAGTTTACGTATAAAAATGATTTTTTTTCTTCTCGAATCTGAGGCATTTAATTCAAATGCTTTTGTTCAATATACGTTTATGCTAAATCTAATTTACATCTTAAATTTTCTGTGAATGTCCTCAGCATTGCTCTTAACTTTAAGTGAACTTTGCATAACTGCAGAACCTTAATCTATACCTCAAACAAAAATCGAATAAATACTAAACTATATGTTTAAATTCATCAATAAACACTCTTCAGTAGGATTAGAAAGCTCTCTTCTCTACAAATCATTAGTCCGACCTCTTCTGACTCAAGTAAGAGATTCTCCAGAGCTCTCAGAACCGCAATAAATTATTCATGTGCCATGAAACCAATCAGTTACGTCATTAACTAGACATTCTCCCAATCAAAAAAATATATAAAACACTTACCAGAATACTTCTACTCCAAACTGGTTAATATCCTAGAAGCTCAGTTGCACAAACCAGGAATAAGAAACCACATTAAAGGACTGTAAAGGTAACTGCTGGAGGAAAAATGAAATGTGTAGTGTTTAACGCCCGCTTTTACTACATACGGCATCGCAGGCGGTACTGCTGGAGGATATACTCAGTGATTCCTAAGATGACATTATATAACTCACCTTTAATAACTGGTCACTGAACTATAGTAATTGAAATATCTTAGCAATGTATTTATTACCAATCAGTTGTATATTCTGGGGTGAAATTGGCCAACTATATATGTTATATAATGTTACTTTGTTAGCATAGGCAACATCCTTATTATAAGGCACAGGCATTCCTAAACGTTAGCTTCAAGTAAGCTACATTCAAGTCGTGTATCAGTAAAAGCATGTAAACAAAGCGGCCAAGTTTCACTGACAGCGATAAACACAGTCCGGTAAATACTGTTTGCAAAAGTAATGCAGTGAAACGGGGTGTGGTTTTTACCTGCGACGTCCAGTAACCATTGGAACTTATTTCCTTTTCTACTGGCTTTAATGTTTTTAGAAGTTCGTGTGCCGAGTTATTATCAGTGTTGGAAAATATAGAAAGTGTCATCATCGTTGTCATCATCATTAACCAAACAAGTATTACGCTAATATAACCTTTCACGTTTATAAATTAGGAATTTATGACTGAGATCTCTTTCCATGGGGTTAGTAATGCAATAGATATTTAGGGACTCTATGGAATCACATAAATTTAAATGAGTCAGCCAGTTGTTCTAATAGGTGTGTATATATTAAGAAACAGGCTACAGGCCAAGTTTATTATATGTAATTTAATTTTTTATGAACCACCTCGCATAACCTGCTGTAATTATCATAAACCACATTTGATTTACTATTGCTCTGCTTTCATCGATCTGCCTTAATTCCGATGCTTCACCACCACAAGGCAGTACTGGCCGTGATAGTGGTTGGTATAGTGACGTATCTGAACTTTTCTGAAATATGGGCCGGTATCATTGCTTTGTTGACTATACCAACAGTGTTGTAAGGTGTTCAATTTTTCTTGTACTACTATTAAATTTTGAACTACAGCCTAAAAATGTGATGATATTAACTCTTTTTAAATGAATGATATCCAAAATGTTTTACTCCTAATAGGGTATTTCCCATAAAGACATAACCTCACCCCTAAACTTGATATTATATTTTTTCAGCAATGCTTAGGTTATGAATTGGGTATTATAAATCATTTCCGATAGGTGCTATTAATACTGAACGCTATATAAATTTCAATTCGTTTATTTCAATTTCTAATGATTTTGAGGTAGCCATGCTGTTTTATGTGCTCTGTGAAAACCCCTTAAGAAATTTAAACATCAAAACTGAAGTAAAATGTACACACATTATTCCCGGAAAGGTGTATCCTTTACACGATAATCTAACAACTCTTAAACAGCAGATTTGGAAAGGAAATGGGACTGGGTGTGGCTTTGCACTGAGAACTGCTTATGGTGAAAGATGCACTGTAGGACAAGTGCTCGGTTACAGTTAAAGGCGATATATACATTTACCTACATAAAGTAACGTTTTAAAGTTTAATAGTTATCGATATTAGCTTTAAAGTATTTACAGACAGAACGGAAGAGAAAGATAAAGAAAAAACAAACATAAAACAAATAAAAAACAGAATAAAGAAAAAAGGAACAACCTAAGAAGTTGAAGCTGCAACAAAAACAGAGCAGAGTAAATCAGTAATTGAAACATAAAAGATAAAGTTTATCCTTTAGGAATTACTAGAATGCAAATTCTATACTTTAAAACATAGCCATTCAGAGGATGACCGTTTGTTTTACTAAAATCTTATCATTCAAAGGACAATTTTCAACAATACTCAAATTAGTGGCTAAGCAATACGTTGGTTAAATTTATTACAAGAGCAGTGGTTACAGATAACTTGATTTAGAGAGAAGAATTTGTAGATATTGGAATTGAAATTCGGAGAGGTAGCTCTCCCTGTGGAAATCTGATATGCCTTTGATTAATCATGAAATTTATCTTACCAGGGAAACCTTTTAACTTATTTCCGCTAGTACTACGTTTCTTAGATAAATATGGGAATTAATTTCTGCTTGATTTTCAGGGATATTTTCTCTCAGTTCCAACAGTATTTATAACGAAATTCACTTTAGTGGAAATTCTTTCGTGTCCACGATTCCAGGTTAAAGTATTTGAAACCGTGATCAGAGGCATATTTACACAGAATGTGCCATTGTGCCTTTTTTTCCAGCGCAGACACCCCTTTCCGTTTTAACACCAAGCTTCATGCATGTTTTTGTAATGAGGTTACACATCAGTCGGTGATATGGCTACGCGCTGCATAATCTTTTTATCTCATAATTAGCTTGTTTCCTTCTGCTGTCCTTGCGAATTAAATTCCACGGTAGTCGCTACCAGCCCTGCAATCACCCTTTGGCTCAAAACTCCATTCTCGCTCTTCACATGAGGGTCGCTTACGTTTCGGTAGCGCAAACTCGTTTGACACAATCCCTGACGGCAAATGTCCATATCCTTGTTACCCATTCTCTTCTCTCGCTCCCGTGTTTACAGGCTTCTGTTAATAAAACAGGAGAAGACTTGGCACTCTATCCTATTTCATGAACCTCGCTAGCACTGCAAATAAATAAAATGGATAGGTACCTATGAAGGATTATCAGCTTTGTTTGCACTACTATGCAGACAGCTAGAAATAATACGCTTGACTTGATCTGATATTTCAACTCGGACATATTGAGTTTGGTGGTGAATATAAATGTACGAATACCCTTTAGGGTCATTACGTTCGCTAGAATAGAATTATCTACGTGAAGTAATTGAACGTTACTTTTTGCATTCCATGCAATATGTTCTGTGGATATCGAGCAGCACGACATTTTGGAATATAGCAAAGCGTGATTTCCGTTTCCAGTTTTATTTATTATCCACGCACCCAGCCACCTACCCACCCACTCGGAGAGCATCCTCGCCAATGTTACTTATTTCAATCGAATGTATTCCTTGAGAACATCAATTGTCCTTGGTCTATTCTTGTGCACTATATTTTGAATACCCCTACAAGAAAAAATCCGGGGAAGTTAGGTCAGGAGATCTAGAGGGCCACAGACCTTTTGAGATTATTCGATTATCAATGAAACTGGTTAAAGGTTCCATATTGTCATTAGATGAATGGCACGTTGCTCCATCTTGCTGGAAATAACCTTCTCTCAATTCGGTATCATCTCCGAAAAAAGTTCAGAGAATATGGTGAGACGGGTGAAAACATGTATTGATGCTGGTGGAGGACACTTCCAAAATTTTCTCTGAGATGTAAATGGTATAATGTAATCTCCCGATTGTGTATTATATTCTCCAAAAGTTGTACGTGTGTCCTATTATTGGTTCAAATGGTTGAAATGGTTCAGATTTATATGGATCGCACTATATCTTTTGTTAATGGTGTAGGTTTTTACTTAAAATAGGTGATTTAGAAATGTAATAGCTTATGTACAGCAAATATTACAGAGAACACTTCTTGAACATTTGGAAAAATCATGACAACCATCTGAAACAGCCTCAAACTTTCAACCAGTTTTATCGCGTTCATTGGCACGTATCTCTCATTTTTAATCAAGAGAAAAATTATTTACACAATGAGGCCCTATAAAAAGCATACTATAAACATTTAAAAGCTAAAATTGTAAGTTTTAATCACTTCGGTGCAAATTTTATCACTTGGGTCTTCAAAGATGTAAACCTTTTCTTTTTAATTATAGATTGCTTATAAGTGGAATTGATATCTGAAGAAATTTACAAAATTGTAGTGCCAGTTTAAAGACAGCACTGGCTATAATTGTTCACCTTGTATCTTCCAATGTCTTCGCTCGAAATCTACGTGTATCACCCCCGTGCGCACCTTCCCTCTCTCTTTCGTATAGTGGTGTTGACTGACAACACACCATTATTGATCATGGATTGAAGAAACTCGTGCCTTCTTATTTCGCACGTATTCCAATAGAGGGCTGCGCTCAATAAAATAACTCCGGCTTATTTGATTTAGTTCTTGCAATACAGTTGCATTGAGTACTACGGATACCGTAATGGAGTATAATACAGGCTGTCCAGAGAAACATTCTCCGTTTATAAGAAGATACAGCGTTAATGTTTGTGGTTGGATTTAAAGGTAATTGGTGTCACTATAAAGAGAAACTCAAACAATTTAGTGTCCACCTCAAAGACACTGATAGTGTGCTCCACATTTCACGCTGCTGACATCAAGACGATATTCCTACTCATGTCTCACGTGCACACATATCTACAGTAATGGACTCGATGACAGCTTTTCATCATCTGCAATTTTGTGTCAACAAATGTCCACCAGAGAAAAGACGTTTCGTGTTGACGTCGAGTTTCAGTCCATACACTAATTGCAGTTTGTAGGTGTAAAAGGGCACACCAGAGCGTAAGACCTAGGAGACAGTGAATTAATATTTTTATTCCATACCCATAGACCTTTCATGGCTGTACAAACGACTCCCGCACATTTATGTTACACAATTTGCGCTTGACAGGCCGTTTCCATGAATGCGTATTCCTATTATCATATACACACATCTTTGACTTACTAACTATATGTAAAACTTCAGAATCGTTTAATTACTCGGTGGCTCATGTTGAAAATGCTGTCTGAAAGACAATGTGTGCCATTGTGTGCCATTACACACCAATTATGTGCCAGTGGATTTACCGTAACACTCTACGCGTGTAGAATTAATATAGGGTTGAACATTTAATCCTCAGACCTTTTGACGCAATTCGATTCTATCCAAAAATAATAATGATAAAAAAGCGTAATCAACGTTTATTCTTGCTTCTTATACTGCTATAAATTATTTTGGTGAACAATTAACAATTGCGCATCTTTAAAAACTAACTGGTTTCGCTTCATTTTGTCATCAATTTTGTGTAAATTCAAAAACCACAACGATGTTACATCTGTCAATGTCAGGGGAATGTTTCTGTGGACACCCTGTGTAATAAATGTAGAAACAAGTGCATGGAAATTGTTACAAAACGATGATGAGGTTTGTTTTTTTATTTTTAAAATCTACGTCCTCCAACATGTAATATCGGACGATGAATGATACTGGTAAAATGATGCTCAAATGAGTCCGGGGTCCTTGGAGCTACCCGACAATCGTCTTTAAAGATAAGGGAAAACCCCGGAAAGTACCTTATCCAGGTAACTCACCCTGACAGAGATTCGAACTCGGGACCTCTTGAACGAGAGGCAGACACGCTACAATCTACGCTATCGAGGCGAGCGTGGTGGTGGTGGTGGTGATAATGATAACGATGGTGAATAGGATTTCCTTCGACGTGAATTAAATGGGCAGTATTGTCATGTAAACGTATACATGTATCGTTGTTAGAAATATTAGGAATTCCCTCAAATAAATGTAGGATGGAACGAATGATATGAACGTAATATCATCTGTCTGTAATCGAGCTTAGAATAACGACTTTGTGGGAAACAACTTAGACAAGCAACAGTGGGGCAAGAGATTACTGATACAGTAATGCTTAAATACTCGTATACGTAATTAATTCTTATTTTGGAACAGTTATTTAAACCGGAATTATTTTGAGATGCAACGATGGGATTTATTACTGAAAAATAACTATTTTAATCCTCTAAAGCAATGAACTGGAAAATAAGCGAAATTTGCCCCAACAGATTTGCCAAATTTTATTGCCAACGGATTCTGTTAACAGTGTCGCAACCTACGCGGCTGTTCACTCAGAGTTTGGGTTCAATTTTGTTTATTTCATGCAAAATCTGCAAGTTCTCATAGCGTGTTGGGCTCACAAATTCGCAGATTCACGCGTAAGGCATGATAGCTCAGTAGATGAGATGTAACATTCAATTTACCCTTCCCCTGCGATGCAGCTAAACTTGTAATAACCAGTGAGTCATCTTCAGTGTATATGGTAATTCTGATACACAGAATAGGGCGTGCATCACTTCTAAACTTTAACTGTAGGGTGTGGGTATGAATGACAAGAGAGTATCATTCTATTAGACCAACCACTGTAACTCCGTTCATACTGCTCTTTAACAATCAATAGGAGCTGAAGACAGGTGATGTCACTGACGACCAACTGAACAGCACTAATGAATGTAGATTTCGCCAGCTAACGTAACGAAGTTTATTCCTGCACACGGTCGTTATGACTTTTCGAGTACATGTCAACGTTCCTCCTTGCTTTACATAGTGAATAAATGAAGTCCGCGTGAGGAGTCTGGATGCAACAACATTTTCATTGAAGCAAAAGCAAAAGTATCTATTTATATCACATTTTAAACTTTAGCTACAATAGGAAATAAAAATTGGGTATGACTAAGAAGACGGGTAAACCATTGTTAAGGTTAAGAGGGTGGAAAGCTCGTAAGACTTGACGATGGTGTTCGGAGTATTTGCACATTATGGACGTATAATTTCGCTGCATGCATGCAAACGGAGAACGCCATGCGGGAGCTGGATCCTAACAACCATACTTAATGAAAGTACACTGACCAAGGGATAAGGTGTTTATGTAAATGCCGTTTAAATTATACCCATAGTTTTTATGTTTGCGCCCGTGCGCGTGTATGTATTTCTGGTTCAGCATTCTATTCCTTGTATGGCTAAGTTTACAATACGATAGGTACAAGTACGTAATTGCAATATTACTTACCGCCGTCATTTGTCCTCAATACTGTGTATTTTAGACAATTATTTCTACCTAATCAGAATTTTACTGTCACACGTACTTTTCAACAATTAATATTGGGCTGCCCCGTAACTTAGTCGGTGGAGCACCTGCCTGCACCTGCCCGGGGTCCCGGGTTCGATTCCCAGCTGGGGGTGTGGGATTTTTCTCCAACCAAGACGAATCACCATCTTCACGAAATTGTGGAAGTATGACTGAGAGTGATGAATGTGTGCGTGATCTAATTATTAAAATACAAAGTACAATAAATACAACGTATAGGAGTTAACACCACTGATATGTTCCAAAGGAAAAACGCCCGCCGATTTGACCACTGCATTTAAAGGCGGGGTATAAATGAAAAGAAAATTATATTATTTTCGTCCAGAACTCTTTGAGAAAAATCTTTTAGCCTTCTTCTATTTTAATGTAGCTCTGCTCGTTTATAAGTTTTACACCTCGAGCGATAAAAAGCATACGTAGTTATGTTCAACACTAAATATGATACAACCTAAGCGAGATATCATAACACACCCCTGTTTACTACATAGCGGCGAAAATATTTTATATGACATGATGGGACGTACTGACTTCTGCCTCTGTTGTGAAGTCATTAAGTTGAAACTTTACCAAAGTTGTAGAGGGAGGATAGTTTGATAATTTTATTAACTGGAAGGATGTTGAGCCATGTTTCTGACAGATACTACACGCCTAACCAAAGGTTAAATAGTCCCAGTTCCTTAAGTTGGATGGGCACTTTTTCTGGGGTACATGTGAATACAATGAAACATGTGAAATTTTTAATTTCATATGGTGGATTCTTTATTGCTGAAGGAATCTCCATTGTCTTCATGTTCTACACCATACCTGAGTACGGAAATCTTTTATGCGCTTCAATTGAAATCCATACAAACGCATTAGCGGATTAGCCAGTGAATAAATACAAGGCCTAGAAGTGGCAAAAGGGGAGGAAGTAAGACAAACATTAAGTGAAATGATGGAATCGGGTAAATGGCGGTTGGGCGTGACAAAGGCAGTTTTAAAATTAAATCATATGTATTACATTGGCACGCTTCTCTCCAGCCAACTATGCATATTGAAATTAAATCTAAAATTATTGCCACCACGAGAACTGAGGTCCTGTATTAGAGAAATTTAATTATTACTTTTGTCTGAAAGCTTTCAGATTTAAAATAACATGGTGGTGTTGACATTAATAAGCAATTGATTATTTTTGTTGGTTGTTGTAATTATTATTGTTGTTATTAATGTTATTATTTTTACTATCGTCATCGTCATCATCATTTTTATGATGATGATTATTTTTATGATGATGATGATGATGATTGATGATGATGATGATGATTGATGATGATGATGATGATGATGATGATGATGATGATGATGATGATGATGATGATGATGATGATGATGATGATGATGATGATGATGATGATGATGATGATGATGATGATGATGATGATGATGATGATGATGA
>CM060950.1:117053540-117118226 GCA_030765055.1 Mantis religiosa
CAGGGGAAAAAATGACTGTGTCGCCTGTTTTTCTCTACACCTGTTTCTCGATCTTTCGTTTAATGGAACATTCTCCTGGTCACTAGAAAGCGGGATATTCCGATATAAAGAGGGTTACAGACAGACGGAGTTAGTCAGTCAGTTGTTGGTTTGAGTTGGTCAATCAGTTGGTTAGTGAATGAGGACAGTTCTTGGTGTAAGAAGGCAGTGTTAGTGACGTGTTAATGAACGAAAGGATTGTGCAACGGAAGACTGTACGTAACTGGTATGTGCAACGGAGTTTAGGTAATCGCGAGTACAAGTGAAGTTGTAACGGACGAACTGGTGAATTGTAGTTGTTGCAGCACGTAATTCTGTGTAATTGGCAAGAGTCTAACTGTAAGTCGGTGGAAATAAAGGACATGGTTGAGTGGTGTAATTGGACTTTTCATTTCACGAACCCACAAAGTCACACTGGTGTCAGGAAGCGGGAAAACAACATCACCGAACATTACAACCATGGACGCGGCATTGGAAAATTTTTTGGAGAAGATGATGGAAATGAAGGCCGAACTAATCAGGAAGATGGAAGAAATGCGGGCCGAATTAACAGAGAAGCTGGAGACTAGAAATAACCTGGCCGCGGAACTGAAACTGATCAGGACGGCTAGGGACAACATCGCCGAGAAGATGGAACAAATGAAGGCCGAGTTAACCACGGAAATGAGAGCAGAGAACGACGGTCTGGCTACCGAAATGAGGGTGGCGAACGAGGCTCTCGCCGCCAAGTTTGAGGAACGGTTGGCCGGCGTGGGGGATGACGTCACGAACCTGGGCACGCGGAAGGGTCAAGTAGACGACCGCCTTAATGATTTAGAGGAAAAGGCCGACAACATCGCAAAACCCCTCACCCGCCTGACGGAGGAAAACCGGCCTTATGTGTGGACGGAGGACGCCGAAGACGCTTTCCAGCACCCGAAGGGGACCCTGTGCAGTGCTTCAATTTTGGGTTTCCCACAACCGGGTGGCGCCTTCATTGTGGACACCGACGCCAGCGACCATTGCATTGGAGGTGTCCTATCGCAGATCCAGGACGGCCACGAGCGCACAAGAGTGGAAGAGGAGGAGCGTGCCGCAGCAGTCCGAGTAGTTGTGGCAGTGCCTGCTGAAGGCTGGGATAGCGCAGGCCTGAGGAGGGAGCAGCTGGCGGACGCAGACTTGGGGCCACTCTTGAGAGAAGTGGACGCAGGGACGAGACCGACCTGGGAGGACATCGCACCGAGGAGCGCCACCTACAAGTCGCACTGGGCCCAATGGGACTCGTTGAAGACCAGAGAGGGCGTGCTGTTCCGGGTATGGGAGTCACCCGATGGGAAGGCGCAGAGAGGACAGTTGGTACTTCCCCGGAGCAAGGTCCCGGAAGTCTTGGAGGAAGTGCACGCCGGTACTTCAGGAGGACACCTGGGAGCGAACCGAATGATTCACAAACTACGGCAGCGCTACTTCTGGCTGAGACTCCGAGCAGATGCTGGTGGTACGCCTGGACCGCCTCGCACGCTACGTTGGGGCTGTTCGGGGGCGAACAGCTTTGAGGAGGGAGCAGTGTAACGGGACCGCGGGAACACCCTGTGAAACCAGCTGCGAACGGAAGGCAGGGGGGAGGACCGCGTTAGCCACACCTCCTCCTCGTTTGTCTTGTAGTGGTGACGGGCCGTGGTCAGGGGAAAAAATGACTGTGTCGCCTGTTTTTCTCTACACCTGTTTCTCGATCTTTCGTTTACTGGAACATTCTCCTGGTCACTAGAAAGCGGGATATTCCGATATAAAGAGGGTTACAGACAGACGGAGTTAGTCAGTCAGTTGTTGGTTTGAGTTGGTCAATCAGTTGGTTAGTGAATGAGGACAGTTCTTGGTGTAAGAAGGCAGTCTTAGTGACGTGTTAATGAACGAAAGGATTGTGCAACGGAAGACTGTACGTAACTGGTATGTGCAACGGAGTTTAGGTAATCGCGAGTACAAGTGAAGTTGTAACGGACGAACTGGTGAATTGTAGTTGTTGCAGCACGTAATTCTGTGTAATTGGCAAGAGTCTAACTGTAAGTCGGTGGAAATAAAGGACATTGTTGAGTGGTGTAATTGGACTTTTCATTTCACGAACCCACAAAGTCACATTATGTTTACCAGGAGCATATCATCCCGTCATACAGCGCCGACCATCAAACGAGAGATTTGAAATGATAATGGAGATGAAATGGAGGGACAGGAAGTTCGGGTCAGGTAGGTCGGTCATGGTAATCGAACCAGGACCTCCTGAATTCGGGCCACAGACGAAACCGCCTGAGCCATTTCGCTCGGTATGATGACCTGGGATTTACGAATTGAAAGTAACCGTTGTTTGCTCTGGAAAATATACAACTAGTTGCAAGATAAATTACAGTCAGATTCCTGATTAAGTTCTCGTTATTCATTAGCAACCATTAAAATGCTTCGGATACACGGAACCAACTGATAGTGAGCAATGCTTCATGAGAAGTATCAGTGAATCAGGAAATATCACTTACAGAATGTCAAACATTCCAGTGGAGGAACATGTTACCATTTGCACAGATAGCTCACATTATTAGCTACATATATACTGACAGTTCATCTTAATTATTCGTTGGATGGTCTCGCACGGCAAGTATGTTACTCGCACGGATAGTTCTATTGGTAATATGGGCAAGGCTTTATTGTCAAGTTGAAAAGTATCAATACATAAAGAGCACCTAGGTCGATACTAGTTCAGCTATCCAAGCTTGTCACTCTGCGTTCAGGAAACTTTCCATAGAACGCGCAACAATAGTTTCTTCCGGCGGCTTTTCGCAAGGCTTTACGACAGCGAAATTGAGAAGGGAAGGTCTTGAGCCTACGTTATATTAGCATAACGGTCTGGTCGTTAATAATGCGGCGGGGGCAACAACAGATTACCTATTTGAATAAAACGCACTGTAAAACAGTAATACTGAATATGCGTCCTTACGTATGTTATATCATAATGAAGTAGGTACTATAAAATATTCTAGTTACATTTAAGTACTTGTTTTGTGGTGTTTCCGGGATATCTCTTGGATTTCTGGACATCTATCCAGAAAATCGTACGTGCAACGGTTCATATCCTCCCATATTCATCATTCTGGTTCCAAAATAGCATTCCATCATGCAGTCAGGTTACTGTATTGTAGTTTCATATTGTCCACTAACAGCAACTACATGCTGCAACGTACTCAAAAGATCAAACGACTTCTTTTCATTTCACGCGGTCAGGTTCATGATGAAGTTATGAATTCTGCAAATATTCGCTAGGGAGCAGCTCAAAGTGAAAAAGTATTGTAATCAGTTCACCCGACACATACTACTGATCCAGTTGGAAATATCATAACCTTACATCGCCAGGTGGCACCACACGGATCTGCATTTTTAGGTAACCATAGACTCGCTTCAAAGAGAGGCATCATGTATAGGAAAGCAAAGGCACACTTAAAATGATCATTTTGTATATCTATGCATGTCTTATTTGATGCCTGAATCATTAACTACTATTTAAGGCATTAAATTAAAGGAAATCTAAACTTCGTAAAAATTGTTTTGGCACACTAAATTTATTGAACTTCTTGGACCTTATTATTTATCTTATAAGCAATCTATCACTATGCTCAGCTCGCTACGCACCTGAAAATTTTATGGCGTTGTGCCTTTTGTATATAAACCATGATCACCAACAATCTGCTGCGGAGTAGAACCGCAACGCCCAGTACTGAAGCCTAGAAAGTGCCGAATGCGACAACTTGCAAGTAGCTACTGGATATCCCTCATCAGCTCTGTCCCGGGTGTGCTGAAGGGTGCTCCTTACACATGTCATGTGTAGACCGCTGCCCTTCAGGGGTAAACAACCCCTCCCGTACAATAATATGTTATTATGCCTATATGATCCTACGTATTCTGGATTAATTTTCGAGTACTTCCAGCTACACTCCGCACCCGAGATTTTGCATACTGGCCCCACATAGAGCAGAGATAATGCCATCAAACTCTCAAGCGCGTACAGGTATGAGCATAGTGATAGTTCCCTTGTTAGTAAACATTGGATGATATTTTATTATCCTCTCTAGTATCACAACTTAACGCCATAATTAGAACTATAATTTTGCTTTAAAAGTGGGACTGCGGGCTTTTGAAATGAATAATATGTTTTTAAAGCCGTAGTCTCAGGTTTTTAAGTAAAAATATTTCGGTTTAATATTACTGTGAACTAAATATTAAGGGAGATATGTATTAATTATACGTAACTTAGATAATAAGTGCTGTACCAATTTGAGTGTTATGAACCTAATTATGCTTAAAATGACATAGCCTGAAGTGCAGTAGAACCAAAAGCATCGCCAACCTGATATATACTTAAAAATTAAGTAACACACTAAAACTCCTGGGACTACTTTTGGACAATAAGCAGTCATGTATTCCTCACATTAAAAGTCTAAAATCAGACTGTATTAGGATATTACTTATCCTAAAAGCCACTACCAGATTTAAGCTGGACTATGCATCCATAGTATACAACTCAGCCTCTTTTACTGCTCTGAAAATACTCGATTCAATACAGACTACAGCTCTTCGGCTTATTTTAGGAGATTTCTGCAACGTTCTTCTTCGGGTCTTCAACAGAAGAACCCCACTAGAAATGAGAAGAATTCAACTAAGTTTAATAAATGCGTTCAAACAAGCTTCTGTTCAGGAAACCAAAATATTGGAAAAAATTTTTAAAAAAGGCTTTAATACTCCCACAAATCGACATCATAGCTATACTACTTTCACTGAAAGAGTATCTCCTTATCTTCAGTGCCTTACTTTAAAGAACCTATAATTTCAGCAAGGAAAGTATTTCACCAAATACCGCCTTGGAAGATTTCATTACCAGTCTTCCACCTACAGATGCACCCTCGCATCAAATGTGAAACTTCTAATATTACCTATAATCAACTTTTCATTGAATTTCAAGAGCTTCATCGGTATGATTTACATATATACACCGATTGTTTTATTATTGATGGAAAATGCAGATATGCAATTGTTTACCCTGAACACACAGTATTACACACCTGATCATTTGTCTATTGTTTCATGTGAGTTATTCGCCATAAAAGAAAGTTTGCAATTCATTTTAGAATCCAAAAATCCTGTTTTTTGATAATTACTGACTAAATGAGTGCAATTCTAGCCATTAAGGATAAGAAAAAATTCATAGGTTAAAGAAATACAAACCTTATCCAATGAAGCTATCAACTCAGGCAAACAAATAAACATAGTACTGTGAATACCATAACATAGGCAAATTAATGGCAATGTACGAGCAGATGCAGCAGCCTGCGAAGTAACCAGTTTACTTCCAGATGAAACAATTACAAGCATAACTTACCAAGATTATACTGCCTATATTAAAAATCACACTGGGAAAATCAGTGGTATAAGAACTCAAACAGCAAACTGCATTATATAATGACTATGATGAATAACGAGATATTAACACCTTCTCTCAAACAACTGAAACGTAAAGAAAAAGTGGCCTTAACTAGACTATGAGGTGGTGATTGCTGAATCACGCATTCACACGTCATATCCAAGGATCCAGCCCCATATGTGAGATGTGTAAGACAGATTTAACAACTGTACATATCATTAATAAATGTGCCAGGTACACAACGCTGCGGATGAAGAACAAGCTTCCATCTGATAAATGTAATGAAATGTGTAGTGTTTAACGCCCGTTTTTAATACATACGGCATCGCAGGCGATGACACTAATAATATAAGAAATGAAGATGGAGCACCGGTTGGAATGAGATGGCGGGGGAAACCGGAGATCCCGGAGAAAACCCGCCCCAGCGCCGTGTTGTCCACCACAAATCTCACTTTGCGGTCGCCTGGGATCGAACCCGGGCTGCCTTGGTGAGAGCCAAGCGGTCTAACCACGGCGTAGCCACTTAGCAGTAAATTGAACCTCCGCTCATGTGACAGGCATTACAGCTTCTATCCACTTAGAAGTACAAAATCTTTCAAAATATTTCAAAGAACTTCAGAAACCGATCATGTGTGGTTTAAAAAGTTGTTAAAATAGTTTTATTCCCTTTGACTTTAAAAACCAAAAGTTGTTAAAAGTCTTATATTTTGTTAAAAGTAACTGATAAAACTGTTATCACAGCACATTAAAATTATGCAGGGTTTGAAATTCGGTAGCGCATTCCCTTAAGAGACAAAGATGAAAGGAATCAGGCGGTATTCATATAAACCCCTGCGTAAGCAGAAGTTTTATCAAAGAACAGAGCAAGCACCAAGTTCTGTTGACAACGCACCTAATGGCTGTTTTCTCCATTTCATGCATTGCTACTTCTAGCTACTTCAGTCTGTGTTCCTTTCTGATTTATATTCTTGCAAATGGCGTAAAGACTGATTCAAGTGCGTTCTGCGAAATTGAAATTCTGTGCGTTTATACGCGGTGCTCACAAAGATTTTAATTTACGAAGCAGCAGGGAGTGTGGAATTGTTCACTAACAGTCAAATTATTTTCCTACGGTACAACCACGTCCAGGCAGCAAAACCAGAAGGCTTCATATAGGAATACCCACATTCTTTGTCACAGCAGGTATTCGACGCCACTACTCCATAATTAACTTCTGCGGCTAACGTCCAATGACATTCATGCAGCGTTTTGGAATGGTTGCTGAATCGATATAACAGAAAGTGCCCTTTGTTTGTGGCATCGGTATCGTTTGCTAGAATTTTGAAATGTCTTTGATATACATTTGAATATATGTGGACATGCAGTGAATATGTGGAGCTTTGTATACTGTGGAACAAATTCTTGCTTTTGCTCGGAGGTGATATGTTCACAAATAGCTCGCCAACACACTCACACGTTACTACCGTATAATGTATTAATTTGCGTTTCAGCAAGTGCAAAAGGAGCGAAGAATTTTGAATCAATTTTCGTCTTTTATATTTGTATTTCTTGAACTTCTGTTCGTATTAGCTCTTAAGTATTGGCAATATATGTTTTGTCGCATTATTTTCTATAAATTACTAAAAATATAAACTAAGTCAATAACCGAAACATTGGAAACACATTATTCCATATTGAGTTCGCGTATACATTTTGAGCTTTATTTTAGTTATGTTTAAGTATCCTGAGCGAGATGGCTCAGCAGTATTGTTAATACTCGAATTCCGCAGGTCTCGAGTTTAGTTCCGGCCAATCTGAGACTCTGATCTTAGCTCCCCCCCCCCCCCGCTCACTTACTGGGATGGCATCCCTTCTAACATGATTTTCTTGCTCTCATTTCGCTTTCATTCCATTTTCTTCTTAGGTTTCAGATGTGCTTCCATGTTTCCCGAGATGCAGCGGTGTCAGACAGATGGCGCGGATGTTTGCTTTAAGTAAAGGGTATTTTCCTTGGACGCAAAATGGCTAAATTTAAGCTTTGCTCATGTAGCTCTCTGTTAACTCCAGAAGAGAGCCGGGTCTTCAGGCAAGGGCATTTTGGGACCTATGTGCATCTCTGTGTTCTGTGAAATGAAATGTGTAGTGTTTAACGCCCGCTTTTGCTACATACAGCACCACAGGCGGTGACACTGATGATACATGAGATGAAGATGGAGCACCGGTGGAATGAGATGGCAGGGGAAACCGGAGGTCCCGGAGAAAACCCGCCCCAGCGCCATGTTGTCCACCACAAATCTCACTTTGCGGTCGCCTGGGATCGAACCCGGGCCGCCTTGGTGAGAGCCAAGCGGTCTAACCACTGAGCCACGGCGCGACCTTTCTGTGTTCTGTATGCGACCTGTAGCCTTCTGTAGTTCCTTCAGTTCATCCCTTGCTTTAAGGGGTCTGGGAGGTCGATAGGTTTCAAATATCCATTTTTTGTTTTTAATGAACCGCTTATTCCTTTCAACCAAAGGCGACAACCCCATGTCAGTAGTTACGCTTGCATGTAAAAGAATTCCTATGGGTCAAAATTCCGGCATATCGGTGGCTTTGATATGAACATGGCAATTGACAAAGTCATTAATGATATTTTGAGATACTAATGTGGTAAGCACTTTATACGGAACGAGGAAAGGTGTGAAAAAAACGAGGCGCTTGCGCCGAGATTGCGTTATGTGCTTACCACATGTGTATTGCGTACTATTTTTGCACTATGTGTATTTATATCAATCTGAATTTTAGTAGTTAAGATGTTAGTCGAAATATTAATAAATATAATTGAAGATAAATGTTAGATTTTAGAACGTGTATCGCCTACATGTGTTGATATGGAGAAATACCGTAGTAGTGCGGGAATGTCAACTTATGATTCACTGCAACAATAATGGTAAATATGGAATATTAGTTACATAGTGCAAAAGTTATTGAAAAGAACTCACACATGTAAAGAGGCTACAGTACAGTAAATGTGTGAACGACCTATTTTTGTTGTTAAAGTAGGCTAATACAGATTAACGTACTTTTTTTTGAGGTGCGATAACTCGAACTCTTGTTTACGTTTCGAGTGTTGAGAGGATAAAGAAAGGGGATCTGCATTACTTCCTATCTGCTGCTGGGAAGCACCCCACGTAGAGAAACAGATAACCTTCAAGTATCTTCTTTTAAAACTCAGATTGCACGAAAGTTCTCGGACCGCAGCCTACCAGCAGCGCCACACAGCAGGTGACTACATCTATTCGACGCAGAGATGGCGCTAAAGTGTTTATTACACTTCAATAGAGAATATTTCTATTTGTTTTAAAAATTTAAGAATAAGTGCATAAAATTTGTTACATTTATTTAAGTATTTATATTGTGCTGCCTGATTAACAGTAACACATACAATTTATAATAAATTTTTAGAGTGAAATTGACCAAATGTGTACATACTGTGGAGCTAAAGACTTTGAATAGAGATATAAAATACGGCGGTTTAATGCTAGAAATATATATTTATGGCAATTCCATAAAAGATTCTCTAGTTATCTGGCTATGAATAGAAATATAATTTAACAACGGTTTAATACCAGAAATATATATTTATGGCAATTATATAAAACATTCAAATGCTCTCTCTTTTGTCAAACTTTGGAACTATGTGGTAGTGTGAAGAACTGATGGGCAGAATCTAAACCTTCATTCTCACAAGTTCTTGTATCGCAAAGAGATATACTAGTAAGGGGATCGTACGTTTTTCATCTCGTACTATTAACTTGGGCAAATTAAATAGAATATTCCTGCAACTAAAGGTCTTTCTATTTAATAAAAATGTTAATCCTCCACTTTCTATTACACATCACACATTTTTTACTTTATTATTAGTTGTGGTTAAATTAGTAGCATCTATAATTTTTCTTCTTATTAAACTTTCAATATTTGTGGTATAGGCCGGTCTAACATAAACATAAGGCAACCGGTAAAGAAAACTGAGATTAAAAGGATCACTTCATATTAAATTTACTAATAGCTGCTTTTAAGTGGATTAATGCGAACACTTTTGCTTCTTCACATCGAAACTGTTGATGTTCTATCCATAAAACAAAAAGTACAATTCTTTGATACACTTGTACAAACTATGTCTTATTCCTCTACTCATGCAAATCGAGATAAACATTACAAAGTATATTGATTATGGCTTCACGGGTGATCAGCCACGTCAAATTTAAGAACATTGAGCTTTCGGTGTATGGGATGTCTGGGAATACAAAGCTTTTAAAATTATATATAACGTAGGTTGTCAGCTGGTATTTAAGTCCTTTAATTCGTCAATTTAAACATGGCGGCATAGTGATACACCCACTTCCTCAGAATGGTGCTTAATCTTTGATCGTGATTTCCCAAAACCTTGATTTTTCATACTTTAGGCGCATGTTTCTCAAAAACTATAAAAGATATTGACACAAAATTTGTATTTTATTTGTCAATGTTCCTTGTACACATTCGGCTAACATTTATATTCATGTGATTTATAAAATGGATGAAAACTAAGATTCAGTCCTTGAAAATACTATCTTTTTTTTTTTACTCAAAACTAATTAATTTTTCATGTGCATAGTATATAAACTATATGTGATTTTCATTTAGCTGATATTATAAAACTGTATCTTAGGTTATTTAGAATAAAACTTGGTGCATGTAGCTTTAAATTCCTACAAGTAAAGTGCACCTGAAATATAGGGTGCAATATTTTTTTCAGGACACATGGTGTGATTTATGTCCCTTTTGCATGGACCTATGTGAACGTAATTTAAATATTACACAGTAGTTAAATGCACACATCCTTATACAGTAGTCATACCGAATCTCAATTTCTAATAAAGTTTAGTTTTCTATATATTCCAATTTTAATATTGGTAAAAATTAGCCTTGTCTGGATAAAAATAACCTCTCAGTGCCCTTAAGGGGTACTACTCACAATAGACTTACGTAAAATGCCGTAAGTAACGTGTGCGGTTCCGTTCTATTACATATTTCTATGTATTTTTTTTGTCAGTACTTGTTTTTACTATTCTAAAATATTCACTTTTGTGCAAATAATTTCGAAAATATAATTAGAATATTCAAAGCTATTAAGAGAAAATGAATAGGATAGTGTTATTTTTTTTCCTTGTCAAACATATACTTGTTTTATTGATTTCTCGCCCTGCAATTGCGATCTGTATGCAAGTTGGTATGTTGACTGAAAACTAGAAACGCTCATTTACCACGAATATGAACCACACATATCCGAAACTTGAGGTCGATGCTCATACCACTTGAGTTACCGTGGTGAGATATACGCATGCTATTGAACATGCGTTAAACTGTCGAATATGGATTTACTCTATTGGAAGTTAACTATAAAGTCCGGAAATTAAAAGTACTTGAAACACTACCAGTCATAATTTTTGTAAACCTGGTGTATTCGTATTTGGCTTGATGGTTTATCAGGATAGTTGAATTGGATTATTTTGAGCGTTTAATCTATCAGATTAATATAATTTACTTTTATTAAGAAAAGAAATAATCGTAAATAGGGTAATATTTATTAAGGATTTCTACAAAACTAGTTTTGCCTCAGTCAAGTATAAAACAGAATCTTCTTCAATTGCTTTTCAAATTATTCGTTAAAGTCATTTCACTCTCTCCAGTCAAATTTCAGTGGTTCTTACTCTCCCCTTCTCTTCCGTTTGCTTCCCATCGCAACATATTTTGGGAAACCTTCCATCATTTGTTCCAATTAATTGAAAACCTAATTGCTAGTTAATAATACATAGCTTCATACGCTGTTTATCCACTCTTATTTCTACATATTTTACCTTTTCTTTCCTACACGAATTGAATGAAATGTCCACTGAAATAGTGTCGCAAAATTATTTTTTTAATTTTTCCTAATTTCTCTTCAAGAATATTGTGTTCTATCACTTATTCCTATAGCAGAACACCGATTCTCTACTACAGTTTAACAGTCAAGACGCTATGATACTGCAAAAAATTAAAGGTTTGTCTAAAACGAAGTTTACCAGATAGCATAACAAATTAAACGTTTCTCTTGGACTATCCCCCCTTACTAAGTCAAGTCACTTCTGAACAAAAAGATATTAGGAAACAATGTGTTGCAAATAAACATGACTACTCATCCCAAATTTCTGTCATCCCCATAATTTTATTTGCTTTTGTTTCCTCAATAGGCTTTCTCTGTAGTATCAATTTCCTAACGTCTGCTAATTAGTTCGTAATCGCCATTTAGTGTCCACATAGATATCCAAAGTTATCTTAACCAATTCAGCATGATACCAAGCAGCAAAAAGACAGCCAAAAGCTTATGTTGAAGTGCGATCTATTAATTTGGTCCATTAAATAATATTCTATCAAATAACTTCTCGTAATCCCATTTACTTTCTTTTAATCTTGGACTCGGCAATTAAAGCCAAATATGATAAATCAGAAGCTCTAGTGAGATAACTGTTGATATAAGCGCTTTTTCGTTTAACTTGAAAGATTTGGATTTATTGCACCTGTGCAAGAATGTGCTCAAACGTCAACAGATTGAATTTTAATAACAATAAATTGTTGTTCTTTTACGCTTTTGCATTTAGAATGCTTATAGCTATAGAATGAGTTTAAAATCCTTCAGATCTATTGGCCTAGTAAGATATGTTTAAAAGGGATATCATAAAACAATGATAGGGGCTAAAGTAATTGATTTGAAACCGAATTTTTCTGGAGGACATAAAATATTTGCTGTATGAAAGTAAATGTATGGCAGAAAATTTGTGCTCTTTTATTAATTAATGGGGCTCTAAAGAAAAATTCACGTCATACCTTAGATAAAACTAAACCACTGGCCAGTTCGCTTGCTAATTTGCTTTCACACCAACTCACCCGCTGACTTGGCAAATAAATCCATGAAAGCGCTCACTTACATAGTGTTGCAAATGTCCATACAGTTTCAGAACGTTCGAACTGGCGAAACGTTTAGAACATTCTGGTTATCAGGAGATAAGCCATCCGATGTTTTAGCTTGTCTAGCATACAGGTTATATGGGGTGAATCACCTAAAATTTCAACCACCAATATTTCCCAAATGCAAAGTGCTATTGATGCGCGGTTTTCACAGCATTGTTTGGTAGATAAAGACTCGTGATTTTAGCCTATAAATAGATCTTAATAACACTTAGTAGGTGTATATTTTGCGTTTTTTCCAGAAATGGTTAGAATCTTCTCGGACATCTTGTGTTATATGCTTTCTTCTAAACGAAAGCATTTATTGATATTAACCATATTGTGATTATACTGTACTGTTTTGATTTTATTTATTTTTATACTTTTTTCCATGTTAATTTTTTCTTTATATAAAATTAGTTATATAGCTTCTTTATATGCTTCAGTTGGAGGAACTTCTCTGGCATCTTAAATTTACTTCTATCTTATTTCAGTATCTTCAATAGCAATTTTCTGAATAAAAAATATAACCATGAATGACATATCTTTCCCTTTCAGTGTTCATTGGGACTTCTAATCACCGTATATTAAAGCGGAAAGAACAACTTTTAGGATAGTAGTAGTCTATTACCCTTGGGTGTGAGACACGTCACCACATCTTGAGTGGGCCGTGCCGTGGCTCAGTGGTTAGACAGCTTGGTTCTCACCAAGGCGACCCGGGTTCTATCCCAGGCGACCGCAAAGTGAGATTTGTGGTGGAAAACACGGCGCTGGGGCGGGTTTTCTCAATCTTCATCTCATGTATCATCAGTGTCACCGCCTGCGGTGCCGTATGTAGTAAAAGCGGGCGTTAAACACTACACATTTCATTTCATTTCATTTTACATCTTAAGTAATTATGTTATTTTGAGTATCTGTATCAGTTGAAATTTATTTTAAAATACAGTAGTTTGCAATTTTCAATTCGGTTCTCAATATAGCCATTTCCGTCCTCCAACGTTAAGTCATATCGGACGATGAGTGAAATGGGTGAAATGATGCTCAAATGAGTCCGGGGTCCATGGGGCTTAGAGTTACCCGACATTCGTCTATCAGGACAAGGGAAAACCTCGGGAAAACCTTATCCAGGTAACTCACCCTGACCGAGATTCGAACTGGGGACCTATAGCCCTTATAGTTTACCTAATATATGAAATGAATATTGCAATGCATTGAACATTTAACTGATGGTTTGTATAAGGATCTAATGCTGACAATAGTATATTATTGAGAATATTATAACATTCTGATAAATCATAACGAGATAGAAATAAGGCAGTTATTTTGAGATAATATAATTTTAAAGCGATTTACTTTAATACGAACAAAACTATGCACACTACATGCTATGGCCTTTATAGTGTAGAAGTAAACTGCACATATTCGCGTTACCAAATTGCCATCACGACACTGCAATTCTATTTTCATTTATATGCATCCGGTAGAAAATACAACTTTGTAATTGCGGTTTTATCTGTATTTACATTTAGTGACCCCACCAACAAACAGCTAAACATTTACCAGTTAATGGCGCGTTATACTGCTAATATTAGCAGTGCTACTCAAATAAGGACTTAAATGTTTTTTTCTGGCATCCCCTCTTTTAACTGTAGTCCGCACTTCTGGGAAATGCTTTTGATGGACATTTTAGTCGTGTATAACATTAGTGTAGTGTGAATGTTTAAGTTCTCTATATAGAAATATAAAGTTACCTGAGGCATACCTCATGATTGTACAAAATAGAGTTGTCTCCAGACCTCTAATTTGTTTCCAATTTATGCTAACTGCTAACTACAGCTTTTGGTTTATTTAGTCTTAATCGCATATAATTAATTTGTAAACTACCCTTAAATAATGCTGTTTTCTAACTGTAGTTAAAGTCGGAACACCATGTCAATAGGAAGTCTATCAAATGCAAGGTTGGTTGTAAAATAAAATTATTTGGTTTTTAGATACACCAGTCCATTTCCTCGTGCCTTTTTAAGGATATATTTCATTTATTAAAACTTACCCTTACCATATGACTATACTATAGTATTCAAATATCTTACCCCAATGTAAGTGGTACTCCTTCGTATACCTCTTTATAGGTTAATTGTTATATATCGTGTCAATGTTCAGGTTTTCAAACTCTTACTTCACTTGCTTACACTGCCCCTTCATAATCAGTTCAAATTTCGCAGACATTTCGCTTAGCTAACAAAGACACTTCATTAATGTGAAGTAGACCCACCGTTGACTGTCACTTCTCTCTTTAATTTTACATTCACTTCATTTTCCTTTGAAACGTAGAGGCGTAGCCTCCTCTTCCGGATGGTACACTTGCAGGATGCATAACAAAGTTTGCCGTAACAGCTCTCACTTAACATTAACACAGCCGTCACCATCTCGCTCAGGGAACAGCGCTTCTCGCAGCGTCAGGATTAACAGTGCTCACTCATTCATTCCACGGGAACTACTATACCAATCCCATTGAATTCTTCGTCAGACGTCGGCGCTCATATACTTACCTACTTGCTGATATAGCGGCTAAAAACTATCTCGAAATTTCGAGCTGTCGAAACACCCATAATATGCTAGTCGTTGGGCGATGGTGCTTACCGTGTTTACACTGGGAGAGTGCACACCTTATCTATTTAGGGTTCCGGTTGCCCGGCGCTAACCTTCCAAAAATACAGGGTTGCCTTTGCGTCAGGATACAGTCATGCAGAATCTTATGTGTAGCCACTGAATGGCTACATTGCTAATGACATTCTGTGCATGATCTGTGGAAAGAGAAACTATGGCGCCCCATTCTTATAGCTTAATTTCCATTTGTGGCATCAATGCTACGGGCAGTTCCAACGAGCATGGCCACAGGATGTATAATCTAGCAGATGTACTCTATGCGTTACTTTTTAATTAAACATGATGGTGGTTACTGATTACTCAGAATGTTGAGCAAGTGTTATTACTTACTCTTTAGTGGCACTGCTGGCTTAGAAAGAACTAGGGGCGTTCAAAACTGATTGGCACTATAACTATTTTTTTGTTTACAGGAACCATTTATTCAACAATCTCATTCGGTAACATTATAGGTATTTCCCACCAATGTCTATGCACATGTTTCACCGTTTTGGCAGTTTCCGTATTTGCGTCGCAAACCGTTCTTTGGGGGTATCCCAGCGCCACTGATGGCCAGCAGCATCCCTTCCTGATCCCAGAACACAGTTGCCATGTGTTTCGAACGAATAGTCCTGGCCGTGACTATTCGGGGCAAGGGCTCTCAGCATGCTTCCACTCCATGCACTGGCGTCGTTTATTTTCTGGAGTCTCGTGGAAAAACCATGACAAGTTCGCAAAGAATTCCTCTGGATCTTCACTATACTGTTCCAGCAACTGTTGGCATATCTCCACACGCTTCTGTTTCTGCGCATTGGTGAGGGTATGTGGCACCCATTGTTTACACACCTTTTTCTTCATCAAATCTCCATGGATTATCGTGTGGAAGGTTCCCTGTTCTAGACCTGTTGCCTGCATTAATTCCTTAAATATGATTCACCTGTTCTCCTATATCAGACCATTGACAAGTTGGATATTGCTTGGTTTGCATGCAGTTACCGGACGCCCTGGGCTTTTGCGTTTTTCAGCACAGTCCCTGCCGTCTTTGAATTCGGAAACCCAGCGAAACATGGACCGTTGACTTGGTGCAGACTCTCCACTTACGGCTACTAACCTCTTGTGGATGTACAAACCAGTCACTCCTTCCCTCCAGAGAAACCACACAGTCCACATTTATCCGTGTTTGTCTGCTTCCATGCTGTTTCGCTGACATCCACAAGCGTACTCACAAGACGGTACAACTCCTGCTCCAGTACGTCATCTACGGGAAGTAGTAACACTATCTGGTGGCAGTAGACAGTACTATGCTTATCTTCGCAAATACATCAACACATATTTTAAACTGCTATTTTGTAGGAGTTATAGGGGTGTGCCAATCAATACTGAAAGAACTAAATATATCCTAAATAAAATCTAAATTTGAACAGTTGAGTCCTCCCCAACAATAGAATGATGATGTTCCATACTAACAACAGAAATATAATATACTTATACAATTAAAATTTTGGAGCATCGCTGATGCTTCTGAATAGTTTATATTTTACAAGGCTACAAAAACTTCCCCGTAGAATCGCGAAAGCGAGAATAAGAATGCAAAAAAATCAATCCACAATCAAACCTTCTTTACCATATATTCAAAGAAACGCACACTTTGCTAATATATTAATAAATACAATGCTGATAGGTATACAAAAATGACATTTCAATGGACTGCACATTGTTCATAAAACAATTAACCTTTGCAGAATTGGTTTCATTACGTACTTCGTTGTGGTATAAGGAGAATACAACACATCGAAGTGTGTCTGTTTATCATGAAGGGGATTCCGGCACTTCAGCCGGATAATATTGATGATGATGATGATGATGATTTATTTGTCTGAGATCAAGTACATTGAATAAGACATCGCCATGAATAAATTACAATGGCATCAGGTAAATATGATATGAATTCACTGGATGAATAAAAGGTTCTTAATATAAGCCACTGATAAATTTTCCTTTTAAGCAGATTAAAAGGTATGTTATTTTCATTAAACCAAAATTTGTTATACAAATTAACACCATTGTAAAAACAAGTCCTGGCTGTTGAGTGTAATCTGCAACTAGGAATATATAATTTAAAATGGTTTCTCGTGTGAATATTGTGAACATCAGATCTCAGTATTTCCCTATATACAGCAAGGCAGAACAGATATATAGATTAATAATGGCTAAAATTTTTAGTTGAACAAACAATGGTTTACATGGCTTGGTTGAACATTTGTTCAACATAATTCTTAATTCCAATTTCTGGCAAGTTAAAATATCATTAATGTGAGGGGAGTGACCTCATAAATGTATATGAGAGAATACTAAAATAAATATTTTTCAAATAATCAAGTGGAAGAACAGATCTTGGTTTAAAAAGTAAAAATATAGTGCGATTAATTGAATTACATACTTCAGAAACATGGTATTTCCATGTGAAATTGGTATCGAGCTTAAAACCTAGTAAATTAACGCACTGTGAAGTGCTGTTAGACATTTCTCTTGACCCAAGGAACATAAATTGAGTTTTGTTTTGATTCAATAAAAAAACCATTAATTGAAAGCCAGTGTTGAGCTCTGTTAAGGATTAAGCTGGACAGAAAGTAAATTTCACTTAAATTAGCATATCTAACTCGAAGCGTTATGTCATCAGCATACAATACAGGTGAGTCAGAAAAATTACTGGAAAGATCATTAATCATAATAAGAAAATAGAAAAGGACCATGAACAGAACCCTGGAGTACTCCATATTTAATATGCAAACAAAGATAATTATTGTTACCTATAGATACAAATTGCTGCCTATTTGACAAGCTACGACATAAATAGCTCAGGACAATTACCGGAAAGGCCATAATACCCTAATTTGCGAACCAGTAACTCAGGCATGACGCAGTCGAAAGCCTTAGATAATTCACAGATAATAAATGACACACACATTTTTTCTTCAAAAGTTTGAATCACATATTTGACATGTTCAAGAGCCATAGAAGTGGATTTACCAGATTTTAAGCCGAATTTTAATGGAGATATTAAGTGATTATTCTCAAAATAAGGATAAAGTTTACCATACGTTATGTATTCAAACATTTTAGAGAAGGTGGGTACCGAGATAATTGGACGACAATTCTTTGAGTTTTTTAACATCACTTTTTATGTATAGGAGTTACCCTTGAAATCTTTAAACATTTTGGAAAAGCACCTTGAATTAAGCATAAATTATATAAAATTGTTGATGGTTGAACAATAAATGTAATAACTTGTTTGATAAAATAATCAGAAAAACAATACGCATCACAGCTACGTGACATAGATAATCTGCCAACAGCACTCGAGACACCTTCAATAGAGACAGTCTTGCAGTGGAATTGGTCAGGATTAGCATTATGAACATTGTTACAAAAAGTCATAGCTTCCACACTATTATGAGGTAAAGAAAGTTTTAGTTGATATACTAGTTACAAGGAATGTTTCCTCCGACAAAAATGAAACGGTGAAGGTTTTCTCTCCCGATTTATTTAAACCAGAGGTAAAATGTTCACTCTACGTGTGTTTAATAGATTGTTTTCAACGAGGCCACGCTAGGTTAGTTAGCACGTATTTGCATACCAATTTTCAAGTAGCTTCTGAAAAATGTAAGAAGTATGAAGTATATTTCAAGACACTGTCACTAACAAAAATACCGTTCCCTTTAATTAATTTATTTTGCACTCTTAGATTTCTTTGATACTTCAAAATGATACTGGGCGAGTTAGTGAGAGGATCGTATTAGACAGTTGATATAATACCTGCATGAAATTTGACTAAAATGTTTGAAGGATTAAAGCATAAAGTTTTATATAATAAAATAATATGAATTCTAAATTTTAAAAACTCATTTATTCCTTTAAACTGTACATTCAGGTACACATAATCAAACTTAATTTTCTAGCAAAAGTTTTTATTATTTCATCACACTCAAAATGCCTCTCAGGTTGCAACTGCTTAACACATGCTTTTAAAATGTTTCACTGCCTCTCAAAAGTACACTAAACATAATTAGCAAATACTGTTTTAAATAGTTTTTTAATTTTGTAAAATAAACTGTTTTAGATGGAACAACAGGTAACATTTTTCTGCAGTAATTGGAAGTTGATATAACATATTTTATATGATAAATGTATTTTTAAATTCCTTTACCATAAAACCTGCTGTTCCGATATTATTATCTTTAAAACGCGTCGTGTAAAGCAGTTTTATTAAATGAATACGTTTACACAATAAATACTGTTATTTAAATAACCGTGAAATTTGTAATTTTAAAATATATGTACATTTTAAATGTACACAAAACAGTAAATAGTTTAACTTTCATCTAAACTTATGCACTGAATGAAGATTGAACAGGAACATAAAATGTTCCGGTGCTTACCGAAGCTTTCAGCGAGAAAAAAAATAACACGGGTTATTGTATTGGAGAAATTAGTAAACGAGGCTAATCACTGAACTATTCTACTTTTATTAATACATTTGATAAAAATAAATGAAAACGATGTACAACGTTGGTAAGGGTGTCTATACCGAAGCGTAATTGTAAATAGATAAGATACGCAAAGCGTTTGAGTATAATTAATAGGAAAAAGATAGAACAGTAAACTTTTTAAGAATAGTTTTTAGATGCTACAAAAAATAATGGATATTGGTTAGAGAAAGACATTATTATGTAATATAAGCATTTTTTCATTAAAGTACTTTTTCATTATCGTATTGCAATTTGTCATTCTTAACCTTATTAGATTCACCTAACTCATATAATGATATCTACCTGTTTACTGAGTGAATTGGCTTCGTGGTAATGCGTGAGGTTAGCATTCTGAAGGTTCCGAGTTCAATTCCTGTCGACCACCCACTCTGACCTTGGGTTCTTGATGGTTTCTGATTTACTATAATTTTCTTTCCAAAACTTCCCCTTTAATTGCATTTACTTTCTAATCTTCCAGATACACTTACAAGTTTCGTGGTGTTTGGCGGTGCTGGACAGATGGCGCAGATGCATGCTCAAAATAGTTTACCGGCGGACAACGGACGGATAATTGGCCAACGTATTGTTTATCATCTCCTGGTGGAGGTTCTATTCAGGACCGGGCAGGAGTTACGATTTGCATATATGCATCGCATCTTCCAGGTTTCAAACAACACAGGCAATGACATCCACACTTCTGTACTCCAAAACTACATACTTACTTATGAATATGGCCACGCCGTAATTGAGTGATTGGACCGCTTGGTTCTCATATTGGCGGCCCGGGTTCGATCCCAGGCAACCGCAAAGTGGGATTTGTTTTGGACAACATGGCGCTGGGGTGGGTTTCCTCCGGGTCCTCCGGTTTCCCCCACCATCAATTCACCAATTGCTCCATCGATCATTCATCTCAGGCGTTGGGCCGACCCCTCAACCCTGATTTCATCTCAGGTCAGATGCTTCGGCTCCCTCGCTCTGAGGGAGCCCAAGCGCCTCCTTATGTCAGCATTGACGAAAATTGGAGAAAAAAAAAGCTTATGAATATGAATGCATTGAACATAATATGAATATAACATGCACAATGCTTTCCATTTTATGATAAACTGTTTGTCCGTAATCAAATCATAAGTTAACCAGTTTTAATATGCAAAGTATAACAGAACGAAACTCGCAAATATGAAAAGCAATTGTTTTCAACCTAAGTTAACTCCTATGTTATGTTCATATTATCATATCTACCCTCTGTCGTTTTTTAGTATGTACAAAAATTGTTATTGTAAATACTTATTTTTCTATTGGCTTCACTTCAAACGATACAAGGTCTTTCAGAAGTGGCTATATATTACTAGTTTCGCTCAAGGTAAATGAGGAAACGCGATAACCAAATATTTAAGAACGTACCTACAAAGTGGCCTTAAAATTCCATGCCTATTCTTTCAACACAATCACTATCAGTAATTGATATCAACAGATCGTTAAAGAAAGACGAAGTATGAAACTACTCGATCAAATAATAACGGGTACCTGGAAAATGGCTTATGAAATAAACTTAGTTTTAAAGAGAACTACATTTCTGTCTGGTAGGTCTTTGTATATCTCTTAATGCTTACCCATTCTAAGTCTATATACATTTGCTTCCTAATTGTTGGAACTTCAGAGCCTATTCCAAAAAATTCAAGATATATGAACGTTCTATTTGTCAGTATATCATTTCAATAAAATAATTAAAAACAATTTTTAGGAGTACGGCTATTATGTGGGGTATATAAGATAGGTAGGAATAAGTGTTTTCTACATGTTTTTCAGCATAGTAATGACGTAATAAGTGTCATGAAACTCAAATATTAGGAAGAATTGGCAACAGATCATAAAAAATGGTAAATGAGGGAGAAGAGTAGTTTAGTTCGAAAGAAAGACCGCGGCAGTTATCTTGCTATTCAGCCTTTCAGATACGCCGGGTGCCCGAATTACGGCCAACTCCATAGCTGAAAAAAATGTTCATGGATTCGTACGTTGCTGCATGAAGGAACAAAACTGGAGGAAATGAAAGAATAAAAGAGAAAATAGAATGAAGGAAATGGAAAGTGTATCCCTTGGAGAGTTTGCGTGTTGCCGCAGCTGAGTGGGTGCATGTCTCCGGACAGCTGGACCAGTCAGGGATGCTACGCTCCCATCCCACGGGATTCAGTTTAATCGGGTTTATCAGACCTGACATGAGCGATGTTCATGTTTTACCACTCCGCTGGAACCCACCAAGTAATCTTCACTGCTCAAGCTAAAGGAAGATAATACACATACCTTTTTATGTGCTGGTTTCCACCTTATACTGTAAAAGCTACATGGGGCGAAAGTTGTAACATACATCATCCCGGATACCATTGGACCACAGCAACAGAGGAAGTGAAAAAGTCTGATTTGCTACATTCGCATGACTTTATCCCGCCATTATGGTTTATTACTCTTTCTACAGCTTACCTACAGTATGTAAAGTGATGCAAATAAAATGGGTAGCGCTGGGTATGAGCGAAGAGAGGTACTCCCAGGGAATGCGTGGATGTGTATGAGTAAGGATGGTTTTAATGACACTGGAATGCCCGTTTCAAACTGATTTAATGACTGCTTTTCTTTATCACCACATCAAACTCGAAGTTGCCGACCACCGTTATCAATATTTCACTGTTTAGGGTGACTGTATGTAGAACACTTAGTACGCGATAATACTTAAGTCGTTACGCATAAACCGACAGGTATCTTTTTTCATCGCTTCTGCCCTGCCCTCGACCAAGATAGAACCAAAGGCCTGTCTTAATGGTCTGCCAACTAAGATATAAATTATTTTGTAAAGAACATATAAATCCTTTAGTTTCTAATTATTTATTATATCATGTATTTCCTGTTTTTTTATTTGATTTTACGAATACTTATACCTTATATAAGAGATTTATTTACTTTTAATTTAAGTATATTCTTTTTATTATAGTTTGTAGTAGAACTGAAGGAGTGAGTAATCAAAATATTATTTTTTTTATTCGGGGAAAAGCTATAGAGCACAGCTGCGTGTATGTGTGTGTCACTGTCACCTCTCGAAAACCCTCTTTATTCATCCAAATCGATAGATTACTTATTGCATCCCTTAATATCGGTATCAAATGCCCCCGTATATATTATTTTATTATCCCATAATAAAAGAATATATATATATATATATATGTCTTGCCCAAATCCAACGTAAAATATTAGACCATCTGTCAGCAACTTCTAATTGTATTTACAATTTCCTTTCACAACATTAGTTTTGCATGATACATGGATAGACATTTCATAAAAATTGTTCACATGGTTGCATAACAATAACTTATTTAACATTTAGCAACACACCACACTGATCTGAATTTTCAACTTTTAAATACCACTCAATGGAAAACACTTTAATCTACAGCACCATCTTTCTCTCTCCTCTCCCCCCCCCCCTCTCTCTCTCTCCCCATTTGATCTACTTAAATTAATTCATATTATCGCTATACTTAGAACAATTCATAAGTATACATTTCCATGTTTAAACCATTGTAGATTAATAATACCTTTTTATATACACTATTTCTGAATTCTTCTTCGGGATTCTATATAAACATTCTTTCCAAAAGTCTTTCAATGTTCTGATTTTGATTTTATTTATCCGTTTAATCTTCATTTGTTCATACAACATTTCCGAATGACTGCTTCTTTTTATCACCACATCAAATTCGAAGTTGCCGACCACGGTTATCAATATTTCACTGTTTAGAGTGACCGTATGTAAATTACTTAGTACGCGATAATACTTAAGTTAGTTACGTATGAACCGACAGGTATCTTTCCTCATCGCTTCTGCTCTGCCCTCGACCAAGATAGAACCAGAGGACTGTCTTATTGGCCTGCCAACTACGGTCTCAGTGTCCTTACTGGGCACAGCTGCGTGTGTGTCACTGTCACATCTCCAAAACCCTCTTTATTCATACAAAACTCCTTTGTGACTATTTTGTCCATTGTGATTATTAATCTCGGTCAGGCCATTATTAAAGGTCCGAAGAATGTCTTTTCAAACGGAGTCAAATGCTATCCCTTTATAACCCTGCTAAGAACATTGTTGCTTACGTTTATTTTGTTAAAACAACCATTCAACCCAATGCACTTGTCTGCACGTGTTGTAACAACGATAGACAATTTCTTTGAAATCCATTATGATGGTTTACTTGTTGCATCCCTTAATTTCGGTATCAAAAGGAAGTACTGTATTCCATCCAAAATTCGAGATTGCGATTTCACAGATACAGATTTTGAGGTTCCTTAATAATGTGACTGTGGGTTCGTGAAATTAAAAGTCCAATTGCACAAACTCAAAATGTTCTTTATTTCAACCGTTACAGTTGGAACACTTGCCGATTACACAGAATTACGTAATGCACACAATTGCAATTCGTCAGTTCGTCTGTCACAGGTCCACTGCACGCTCACCATTGCGTACAACTCCTCTGATACACGTACACCGTCTTCCAGTCCGTTCGCTCACTCGGCGCTCCTCACGCTGCTCGCCAAGAACTGAGCTGATTCGCCAACTGCAGGCCTTATATAGGGAAGGTTGCCGTTTCTGGAAGGTTCATGGCGCGCACAATTATCCCGCGGTTTCCAGACGTCTGGTGGGAGGGGAAAGAGACGGTATAGGGCTCGTGCCGCTCTCCTAATCATCCCTTCAGTTAATGACACCAGACAAATGGGTAGGCATGGTCTGAAAGCTTCCCGTCTGGCCCTACTGCCGGCCGGTCCTATAGGAAGTTCCGACGTTCAGGTGACAATAAATAAGGATAAAAAAGCTTCATGCAGATACATGGTCATGCACACGACTGTTTATGTCTGTCTGTGCATAAAATACTTTATAATTAATAAACGATGTATCAGATAAATGATAAATTTAATTTTTGCTTTGAACTTCTTTCCTAGAATACGACAAGACGATTTTGAGGAAAATTACCATTCCACACTACCCTTAAATGGCAAAACCTACTGCAGGATAGCCTAATATCTACGTCATTATTTTTTATAAAAATTAGAAAATTGCCAGGAATAATTATGATTTGCAGGCTGGTTATGTTTGATGGAACTCTTTTAACTTATAATATGAATCACACATGTTAAATACTATACCCAAGCAAATATCATAATGACCTAATGATCTAAAAATGGAAAATATGCATGCATTTGTGTCTCAAAAATAGCTTAAATATGACCTTAATAACTTAATCATATATTAATTGACAAACTTTAATTAACAATTAATAATTGTTCATGCGTAAAAATTATTTTTAATAGTTTCTGCAGAAAAATATCTTCTCTGCATTTTAATTCACCAGACTTATCATCTTTCAGAGTACCAATAACAGTACTGGCTACATATCTCCCATCTATATCATATGTTTCATCGATGGAAACCCTCATCTTTTGTTGTGAGCAGCAGATAATATATTTTTCAACACATCTTCGTAGCAGGCAGGAAGACCTAAAGCTGGTACTGTTTAATTTTTTAAGGTTATATTTGGTTACCATCATTTTGCAAAACAAAATTCTGAACGGGTATCCGCCTAAGCTGCAGTTGAGGAAAAAGCTGCCTCAAACATCAGTCGCTGCCTCAAACATCAGTCGCTGCCTACTTTTGACGGAGGAAGCTGATGTTAAACACTTCTGATGCTCAGTGGTTTCAATATGATGATGTACAGCTTTTTTCGATACTTGAACTGTGCAATGTTTACAATACAAAATAACACCGTCAGTATTAAAAACGTTCTACCTAAATCCCAGAACATTTCTTAATTTTACACTTTGAGTAAGGACACTTTGAGGCCTGGTGGTTCCAAACTGACTGAGATCTCAATAAAATGTACAAGAAACTTTCAGAACGTTGGTGGAAATGTGGGTGGCAAAGTGCAGGAACAAAGCGTTGAACCTGTCGCCAAACCTTCTAAAAACAAGTAGGTAGTGCTGCTGGCGATTTTATGCAGACGTGTCTTAGTTTATTTTATTTCTAACCGGTTACCGACTAACCATAATCCCAAAAATATGACCAAAATATGATCTTATCATGGAAATAAGCATAAATATGACCAAAGATCTGAAAAATTTAGAAATATGAATTTTAAGACCAATGAATGACATGTAGGAATTCACTCCTTACCAATAACTGATTCTACACTTGAATGGGGACTCGGAAAAATGGACTAACCGTCGCTTCATCAAAAGAGAGAAGGCCAACTCCTGCAATAGCCAATTAAACAAGGATCCACAAATTCTGTTATACATAGAATACAACTGTAATACCGTCTTTTTATATCACACCATCTGTGCGTCCTCCCTCCTTAAGTACCGGTGAGGTCAAGTGTGTTGCACCAAGACAAAATGAAATGCTTTTAATAAACTGTCGACCTTTTTGTATTAGCCTGTAAAACAGGCTTTGTATAGTTTTTTTTTTTTTTTTTTTTTTTTTTTTTTTTTTTTTTTTTTTTTTTTTTTGTAATTTACGTCCGCCCCAACGTTAAGTTATATCGGACGGTGAATGAATTGGTTGAAATGATGCTCCAATGAGTCTAGGGTCCATGGAGCTTAGAGTTACCCGACATTCGTCTTGAAGGATAAGGGAAAACCCCGGGAAACCTCATCTAGGTAACTCACCCTGACCGAGATTCGAACTCGGGACCTCTTGAACGTGAGGCAGACCTACCATCTACGCTACCGAGGGGGGGCAGACTTTGTATAGTATCACAGCAATTTTTAAGGTTAGCCAAACCGAGAGAGAATGTACTGATTTGCTCGTTTTTTAACCATTTATTTTTATTAATGTAAATTATTTGCAACACAACTTATTTTATTGCGCATTTCAAAGGAGCCGAAGAGTTGAACTTATTAGGCATTCTGTTTATTACGAGGAAACATTTTATAATTAAGGAAATAAAGAGCATCGGTTTTTGTTCAATATTTGAAAATAAAAAGCCGCTAGTAAGTTTATTTTTTATCCTTTTATAATGACGCTCATAATGTGATATACAATATTGTACAGCGTTGTATATGACGTGTAGCTCTAGGCTCCTTATATCATTTACAGCCTACCGTACTCGTACATTATTTTCGTTAAGAAACAAAACGATGAAAATCTAAAATACCTCCGGTTTTCACCTGGTTATTTCCACCTTTTGTCACATACTCCCAGCATTACCCAAAAATGGAATAAGATATGTCAAACCATTGTTACATTATTAATTCTTTGAATAAGCAATACCTTTGGTGTGATAATATTAAATTCCCTTGGACTCTAAAATTTTTACTATGACAGCCACATTTTTAAACTGAGCTCAGTGTACACATAAAGAAAAATGTTGCGGGTATTTCTTAATTTTAATTACTTACAAAAAAGTTCCATTAATATTCTTGAACTTTCAACCTTTTTTATAATATGATTTATGGACAACAACTAATTTCAAATCAATTATTCTATATTTCAACTAGTACACCAACTGTTTAAGTGCGTAATTACTTAAGGTATCCTGAAATTTTTAAGTTCATTAGTACAGCGAGCATTTTTTTCACGAACGTGTAGCTGATGGAATTGTTTGTTGTGGTATAGTAGTGACGAGAGGGTTGTCCTGCAGATAAAACGTTGTGCCCTGAAAGCTGTGCATTTACAACAGCAAGTTAGAAGCAGGCATCATTCCCATTACTTGTTTAGCATATGCGCTACACAAAGCTGCAGAAGAAGGTCGTACTAATTTCAGTAATGTTGACAACTTTATATCTAATTCTATAAAAGTGTTCTTGAAAGCTCCATATAGATTGTCTAAACTTAAGGAAATTGCACCTGAAACTCCATTACCTCCATAACCAAATTTTACCGATAGTAAACTTGGTTAAAAGAGCGATTCTTTTATTTAAAATATTATGCATATATAGTTAACGTAGATAATCTCTTTGACAGTTGAATTTCCCTGCCATTAAAACTGTAAAGTCACTTGTTCATCTTACAACAAACAATTACAGATCTAGAAGAGTCTGACTGTGAAATGTCTGATGCTTTTGACAGGTTCCACAAAGCCTGTAAAAAAAAAAAAAAAAGAAAAAAAGAAAAAAAGAAAAAAAAAAAAAAAATCTGCCGATCCCGAAAAATAAAAGCTTAAAATGTGTGATTCAGAAGAATCCTGACTTTACTGAAATTTATGAAATGAAACATATTTTAAATGTCAGTAGGGAAGGTAAAAGCCCAGTATTAAATAATAAAAAGTATAAGAATATAGAATACTTTAAATTTTCCCTTACGACTTCATGTGTTTAAACATTTAAACAGGTTTTGAGTGACAATTTGAAATCATATACCTTTCACAAGCCCAGAATGTTTATTTTCGTTCAGTGAAACCGGATTGGTTCTGTGAAATAGAATGTTTTTGCCTTTATGTAGTAGCCTGTGCATGTATGCATATGCAAGAATGAATATGATGCAAGTGAAGCTGCATATGGTATTTTATTATATTTTACATGTTATTAAACTAGAATATTGTTTTAATGTTCTGAATGGGAATGTTCATACGTTTATATGTTTAAACATTTAGTAAACAGATAGCTTGAGTTTAGTAAGAATTATATTTATGTCATTTACGTTCCATTAACGAAATACGCCATACATTGCTTCGCGAAACATGCTGTCATTACATCGTTTTATCTAAATGGTACAGAATAAATTCAATATGTATTTTTGACATTAAAGTTTATATTTAGGAATATATTAATAGCTAGAAAGTTCAAACCTAAGTCTAATAAAACATAAAACACAAAAGTTAATGTTAATTTCTCTCGAAATTTCAGCAAATGCATTGCCTTAAATATACAGACCTCATTAGAATTACAGACATATTTACATCTAAAACAGGAATGGAATTCCTTTGCAGTATATAGCAGTAAGCAAAGTTTTCCAATATCCAGATAGACAGCTATCACCAGTTCATCGGCGAAACGTTGGCAATATTAAATCAAACTGCATAGTTTCTACAGCGTGATGGCTATCAGAAATCTAATTAGTCACCGTGATGAAATTTAGCATCAATATCGATAATATTCAGTTCATGCCTTTTTATCGGTTAATCAAACCGTCATTTATGAACAAATACCATACGCTTTTTTCTGTAACTCACGATGGTCACTAGAGTGTCGTGTATAATTGGAACGCTTGAAACAACCGCTGCAAACCAGGGAAATCTGTGGCGATCTCATAATGTTGTTAGCATTCTTTCCACTCCTTTCGAGGTATGTATTCACATTATCGCATAATTGGGGGTATCCAAGTTTCAACTCAAAACGCGCTGTTTACATGAGTGGTAGATATTTCTGGCCAAAACAAGTGCTGACAAAATGTTGCTGATGGTAATTATAACAATAAAAACTCAGGTTAGTAACTCTGGTAATTAATCATTACAGTCCTGAATGCTAGTTTGAGTACTATACAATGAGGCACTCAGAACTTTGTATAAGTTCGAGTAAAACAGTGGGAGCGGAAAAAAAATGAAAGAAACTGTAGAGTAAAATGAAGGTATGAAAATAATAATTTTGAGGATATATTAATGATTACTACGGAGTTAACGAATTACGAAGTTTAGTGCAATATGTATCACAAATAAATAAGAGTTCTGATATGTCTAAACTACATATGTTATATAATACAAATGAACTAATATCTCAGGTTCTAAGAATACGTTTCTAAGCAAATGTTTCTCAGCTTAACTGAGTCCTTTTGATAACTCAATTTGAGTTGTGACATCATGATAAATATTAACTACATATTTCGATTATAGTTGACCCAAACTATCACTAATTTGTAAAAACAAAGCCTCCCATGGTAAAGTTTGCTTAAAGATGCAGTCTAGCCAGCCCAATGTGCATTACATTGCTTTTAATAAATTCATAAAAACAGTTAATTCCAAACAATATGTACGTATTGAAGTATTATAGATGTATTCTCAAAGATTCCATGTAATAGAATCTGGAATAATGGCAGTATCTTTCCTGTCCTGGGTTGCATATGTGGTTTTACAATATTCGGACTGAGAACATCTTCTAGATACTTCGTGTAAACGTTTACTCCAGAAATTCTTAAGATTACAGAATATATCTGTGTAGAAACTGGTATATTCTTAGCTTATTTAGTTGAACTTGCATTTTCAACAAACATATTTCCAAAGGCTTCACTGGGGACATTTATATCCATTGAAGTAATCAGCTCATACTGAACAGCCCATCATTTAACAAACCTACGCACTATATTAATAAAGCTGCGTTGCAAGAAGCATCAATTGAATAAAAAGAAGCATATCAAAATACGAACTGAGAAATAGACTATGGAAAACTTTCCATAAAAAACTTGACACCTGAAGAAATCATGTGTAAAATGAAATGTTTAGAGTTTAACGCCTGCTTTTACAACATGCGGCACCGCAGGCTGTGACACTGGTGATACATGAGATGAATGTGGAGCACCGGTGGAATGAAATAGCAGGGGAAACCGGAGATCTCGGAGAAAACCCACCCCAGCGCCGTGTTATCCACTAAAAACCTCACTTGGCGGTAGCATGGGATCTAAAATCATGTGAACATGAATAAATACAAAACACACACTAACAATCTTAAAACTATCATCCCAAGGAGTTTTCTGTGACATCCTCAAACACTAAATCATATTCGACGATGAATGAAATGGGTGAAATGATGCTCAAATGAAACCAGGGTACATAGAGCTAAGAGTTACCTGACATTCATCTTTCAGGATAACGGAAACCCCCGAAGAAAACCTGATCCAGGTAACTCACCCTGACGGAGATTCGAACTTGGAACTTCTTGAACGGAAGCAGACACGCTATCATATATACTACCAAGGCGGGCCGTATCTGAAGTTGTTGTATTCCACATTATATGCTTACAAAGCTATACATAAACCTAAATTAACAGTCGACATATAATTTTCAGATATTACTTCACTGCATATGAGAAATATGAAATATAATGTGAGAATCAGTGAACTACGAACTGACTGCGCGGAGTTTTGCTTGCCCGCGTCCTCGACGCTCGTCGCCGAATGCCGATATCATACATAAGCGCGTATGTATAAATTTGCAAAAGTACTTTCAAAGGATGTATCTATCAATCTTACGAAAGGAGATGCTGCAACTGGCCATCGTCTTTGTCCATACGCTCCTGGCACCTTTTCAGGAAACTATTAACCAACATCTTAGTTGGCCTTGTGCAATTTTCTGTTATAGTTTAAGTTACTCCAGAGATAGAAATCGCAGGGGCTAGGTAGAGGAACGAGGGGGCCACAAGTCTCTACTATTATTCTGTCCTGAAACACATTTTCAAATTTTCTCATTGAATTTTGAGCCTATGAGCTGTTGTAGTTTTGTCGAAGAAAGGCAAAACTATGCACACTGTCTTCTGTTAGCTAATGACTGAATAAATAGATAAGTAAACAAACAAATAAGTAAATAAACAAATAAATAAGTAAATAAACAAATAAGCCAATAAAAATATATAAATCGATAAACAAACAAATAAACAAATAAAGGAATGAACGAATGAATGAATAAACAAATAAACACATAAACAAATAAATATAAATGTATAATTAAATATAATTTTACATAAATATAAATTTATAAATAAATAGATAACTTTATAAATCAATCAATCAATCAATAAACAAAATAAATAAATACTGGAGGAAAAAGTTATATGTACGGTCGTCAATTGTGGACTCTGAAAAACACCTGACCCTATAACTCTTTCTCTGCTAACTGCGCACCATACACCTATTTTTATTCGTTATGAAGGGATGCTTTAAAACTAATATTAGTTTTTTTCAAAGTATAATGATTATTTTGTGTACACATATCTATGAAGATGGAATCGATGCTCTTCCCTGAAAAATATTAAATCTGAATGCCCATTCACAAAATGTGCCCCCATTCATATAATCACACGGTTGAAGAGCATGTGCCACAGTTATGTTATAAGATTTTAACTTCAGCAATATGGTAGTTCTTCGCGAAGAGCTATGCGAAAAGGCTGTTCTTGTGAAAGACGACTAATGAATTTTGAGGGGAATTCTCCAACGATGACGACTAATGTAGTTAAATGTTTCTTCCGTAAGAATCATATCTACCGTAAGAACCGTTTTAGACTTCTTAGCCTGAAACTTATGTTAACGGTAATGGATAGTTTTACGGCTTGGGATTTTTACACCTAGAAATATTTCTGCCAATCATACCTTCTTTTGGAGAGGTGAGTTAACACAGTTATTCATAAATAAGTTCATGCTGTGCTATGGAAAACATATGCTGAGCGAACACTTTGTGAGTAAGTACAAGACAAAATAATAAATCACTCGTAATAACGAAACCACATCACTCCATCGTCAACTCATTGCAAGCAGAACTATGTCAGCAGCGTGAACTTGTGAGTAGGAGAAATGATTTCCATGTTTCCATACGCCAGTGGAAAAACAGTGCACAAATGGTTCGGAAGTTTTCGCTCCCCAGTTATTTTGATGGCCGTTAAGGAAACGTACTCTAATCAGATAAAATGCCACTATCTCCTGGAAGATGCGAAAGAACCGATCATTTAAAATCTTGCACATTGCACATCTAATTTGGTTAACCGATGTTCACAAAAGGGTGACAAGGGTAAAATTACCTATTGATGTTAACAGTTTCTCTATATTTTGGGTGAAGTTTTTATTTCACCAAAACTTCACTCATTAGTCGCCTTATAATATAAAATGATGAAAGCTCCTAGTTCATCTGATAACGATACAATATTTAATTATGGGTCTGTACAAACATTCTAGGGAACACTCACCGATTTTACAGTAATTTCACATACTAAAAGAAACTAAAGAAATTCTAGGTCACATGCTAGATATATAATTTACAACTGAAGAAGTGAATACTCGCAATTTTATTTTAAACTTACAAATCTTTAACGCAGAGTAACTAATTGGTTTTTAAGTCTAACTAAAGGATATGTTCATCGCTATTTCATTGATTTTACGGAATCACAATAGAGATACTTTTGAGGATTCAAAGCGAATTAAGCGGAATGATTTTGGATCGCTTTCTGATCACCCAGCTTCATATACGAAGGTCTGATTGTCCGCCAAATGGCAAAGCATAATGTGAGATCAAAGACCGGCCTAAGCGATGAATGGGGTCCCTTTCAACCCTTGCTCTAATTAATTCAGTTATACCTCGAGCCCTTCTCTTCCCCAAAGGGAATCGCGCTCAACATTGAATATCGAAACGCTAGCATTCTACGTGCTGTTAAATAGCACACACGGTATCCATGTGAAGCTTTGTTCCTTAATTACTCTTCAGTGACCAGTGCCACATTTACAATAACGACACTGATTATCCGCATTCACCTGCCTATTTCAGATTAATGTTGTGAAGAATGCTTCATTGCTTTGCAATTGGTGTACCCACCAATTATTCACTCTTCTCCGTATCTGTTTGCTGCCTTTTTATATTGGCTCCGTTTAAAATCTCAAACCTTTCATACTGGAATTGCTCCTTTATATCTGTATTAACGAAACCTAAATTTCTGAGCCTTCTTTGAGGTAAATATTTTATAAGGTGATACATTTCATGACAGAATTCACTTACATCACAGAGCTCTTAATTAATAAAGTAATAAATACGTAGAGAGAGCACCCTTAAACGACAATGCAATGCTGCCAACATTGAAAGTCCCTTTGATGAGATTGCTGTAGTTTTATTTAATATATTGCCTAGAGTACGGGCACTGTTAAATTTAATAATTTTAGTTTCAATAATTTTAGGCATAAAGCTTTTAACTGACTACTCAAAAATCTGTTTAATCAACATTTTTAATGCTCTGTTGGTACTTTTTCCCTACTTTAAAACTCTTATGTGACATTAATTGGTAATTTATAAAAAAATAAAGGTTTTGCGCTATGTATTCCAATTATATTACAATATTTTAAAGAAAATGTCAACAATATCAGTGATCCATATTACTTTTAGTTTAAAAAACGAATTAAAGATTTGATAATTGAAGCTAGTAAATGTCCAATCCCTCCCTCATTTGGTGTACCTACTGCTAATAACACTGAATACTCTCTTTCCTCTAAAAGAAGAGGCAAAGAAAATCAATTTTGCTTTAGGATGAGAGGAAGTAGAACTTCTAGAAACAAGCTAATGAAGCGCATGTTGCGCTTTTCTATGTGGAAAAAAATTTGAAACAGCAAATTCAAAAGTACTTATTGAGATTCTGAAGAGAATGGCGTGAAAAGATAAGAGAAGGTTCCTAAAGTTTATATCATCAAAGCCAGGAGAAAACAAGACAAGAAGAGAAAGCGACTCAGAAATAGAACAGGAAGAGGGGTATCACAAATACTTATTACAGGTTTAATGAATATCGGATTGAAAATCTAGCTTATACAGATATCAAATAGTTACATTAAATGGAAGAGTATGTTAAGTACACCAGATTTTATGATAAAATGACACTGCTTGTACGAGAGTAAACAAACCTAAAGAATAAACCGAAAGATGAATTGTAATGTGGAAAGGAGAAAAAAATACAAATATGCAAGGGATGTGACTTCTTAGAAAGAAAACATACTTAGGAATTCAAAAAGAAGTAAAATAATGTAAAATATCATACACAACAAATGGTCTATATATATATATATATATATATATATATATATATATATTTATATATATATATATTTCTTAAAACCTGTACAGCCACTGTCACCATGAATGGCACTTTGAGGCGAAGTTAATATTGATTCACTCCCCGTTGTGTAAAAGGTACTACTTAGATTTTCAGCTAGTTACTTCAAAATGTGTAGCTAAATCTGGCTTGTAAATCATGTGTATACTATATGTAGACAGGTATTCTCTGAATATAATAGCTAAAATGTATTTGTTTACAAATACAGTTTCCTTTATTTGCAGTATGAAGAACAATATCAAAAGCGTTATTTGGTAGAAAACATTTGCTTCAGCACATGTGCATTATTTAACCGGCGTCCAAAGGGAAGCTTTTTGTAATTTTCCTGTATGGAAATGAGGAAACTGAGTTCATGGTATTAAACCTTCAGTCTTTTAGTAAAGGAGATGAGGAAGATAGTTACAGCTAATATTTTAATGCATTAACTGTTTTTGAGAATAACATTCCATGATATCAATAAATTTTAAGCTAAAATATTAACATAATCTTGTTTACTTTTCAAGTCTAGTATGAATAATAGAGAACTTTGGCTTCAAAATTTTAAATAAATTATCTTGTAGTAAAGGCACAAGGTTTGAAAAAAAAATTGTATTCAATAAAACATTGCGGGATAAAAGGCCCTGGTCCACTGGGCCCGAAATCTTTTAAGGAACAAGACGCCGTTGGTAAAAGTCTTTGTTTATTAATAAAAAAAATTATAAAATTTACATCCTCCAGGTAAGATATAAAACAATGTGAATGTCTATGACATGCGCCCTTAACAGATATTCATTGAAAGAATATTAAAGGAACTGAAATGCCATGATAAAGAAAGTCATTCGTAACTTAAATAAGGAGATTGGGGTTTCACTAAATACCACTACCACCAATACTACCACTAGCACTACTATCCCCCAGGGGCTCATGTCTTTTGAGTACGGGTTTAGCAAACCCGGGGTGCCCGAGCCAATCCTCACCTCTTTGCTCTGTCCTTTGGCGAGTTCTCTTTTTCCTCTCTTTGCTTTCCTTTCCCCTTTCCTATTTATTCTTCTTCTTTTTCCTGTTGGTGGATTTAGCTATGCCAGCCTGCCTATGACACGGTTATTTATTTCAACTAATATGCAAGGGTTTTTATTGAAAGAAGACCTACGGGACAGGGGCGTCGGATCCCCAGAACCGGTCGAGAGTGGTGGTGCGAGAGTAGGCCCCGCCCGACCGTCAGCCAGCTACTACTCAGCATCCCCGTTGGAGCTCCAGGCCGCGATGCAGGATACTGCTACTGGGCCTTTGGATTCCGCTATGGACTTTGCGGACGCTTCTGCGAAGTCTGGCATATCCCAGAGTCGTGTGATATCTAGTTCGTCACCTTCCATTTCTGCTCCAGACGCAATAGGAAACTCCTGCAATGCCGCAGGTCCTGAAGTCCGCCCTATGAAAGACTATGCTCTCCGCGATAGTAAACGGAAAAGGGTTTCTTCTGCCCATACGGTTGCGCCGGATAACGGCGCTCCCCATCTGTTTATGCGGCGCATGGCCCAAGAAGCTCATTTGTTTTACGCCTTAGTTCAGCATATGGTTAATGAAATAGACACTCCACAGAAGGCCATCGTGGACACGCCTAATACCAAGCTGGACATTAAGCAAGCTATCGGCAAGTTAGCCGAATATTCTACATGGGTGCCCACTGCTACAGATTTTGTCAATGAATTGTTAGCAACACATGTGTCTGCTCTTTTGGCACGTGAGGTATGAGGAAAATTTGAGCTACCATCGCAGCATCTATTTCGAAGTTACGGTATCCGCTTCAACTCTACGGTCTTTCCGCAGGCCTAAGGGCTGGTTCTACAAACCAAGAAGCAGGATCAATTATTGGTGCATCTCGAGGAACAAATCCACTCCAGCTTTATTCATCAGGCATATGGAATTGACCAGGCTATGTGCAACGCTTGTGATTTTGTTTTATCTCGGAAACTCTCCCGTGGGCGCCGTAAAGACACCTACTGGTGGAATGATGATATCACTGACTTGCGGCGGCAGTGTAATAAGGCTAAGCGAAACCTTACCAGAACCAACAGATGGAATGTCAACGATGATGCCAAGCAACTTGTATTACGCGCCTACTGGGACTGTCGTAACGCTCTTAAATTTGCCATCTCGACATCTAAACGTGCTGCCTGGAGCTCACTTTGTGCTGATGTTGATTCTGATGTTTGGGGTCTGCGTTACCAAATTGTTACTTGGAAACCTGGCTTCCGCTCACCTATAGTTCTCAGCGACGAGGAACAGTTACACATAGCCAGAACTTTGTTTCTTGCACATCCTCGCCTCATCTGGCCAGATATTCTCGTCGATAATGAGACTATCCCCGTTTGTACAGTTGAGGAGATCCGAACCGCAGGTCACCGGCTCAAGTCTGGGAAGGCCGGTGGCCCAAACGGCATTCCTCCGGAGGTTGTGAAGCTCATTGCTATTGAGAAACTGGAGCTCCTCCTGAAATTCTATAATTCTAGCTTATTCTCTTGTAAATTTCCTAGTAAATGGAAACTTGGCAAACTCATTCTTCTTGAAAAATATAGTCCGCCAAGAGGGAGTTAGTCCTACATACCGATTTGTAGGTTTGACGTCCTAGGAAAACTTATGGAGCACATTCTCAACAGACGCTTAATCGCCAAAATTCAGGCCGGGAAGGGTCTATCTCCTCGTCAATTTGGTTTTCGGAAAGGATTGTCGACTATGGGTGTCATTGAGGCTGTACAAGCTTACGTGACTGAGGACCAGGCGCTTTTCCTTGCTATGTCGTCTTAGTGACGCTGGATGTTAAAAATGCCTTTAATTTTGCACAGTGGACCGGCATCGTTACAGACCTCCGGCGACTCCGCATCTCATCTTACTTACTCCGCCATATCTGTAGCTATTTGCACAATCGTCGGCTTTTGGTTGGTGCCACTAAGACCTTGTATATGACGTGTGGAGTGCCACAGGGTTCAGTTTTGGAACCTACTCTGTAGAACATCTATTACGATGATGTCCTCCAAATACCTTCGCCATCGGGAGCAAAATCTGTTACCTACGCTGACGACCTGGCTGTTCTTGTATCTGGAGGATCCAAAGCAGAAATGGAGGACAGGATAGAATGGGCTCTGCACCGAATTGAAATGTGGATATTGCAAAAGGGGCTACAGTTGGCTCCGCATAAGACCGAAATTGCCATTCTGGAGGGGAGGTGCTCCCTACGGGATATCACCGTCCATCTTCGTGGAATGGTCCTACGGTCTCAGGGACACTTGCGCTATCTCGGTCTTCAGTTCGACCATAATATGTATCCTGTCTCCAATATGTGACCCTCAGGTCTCAAAAGGTCATGCCGCCTTAGGGCGTTTGATGGCCAATGTCGGTGGATCTAAACCTGGCAACAGGAAAGTTCTTGGTAGTGTGGTACATTCCATTCTTCTGTATGTTGCCCCAGCTTGGAAGTCTTGCCTTGATAAGGCTATCTACCGAACTTGGCTCGAGCGCCTACAAAGGAAGGTTGCACTGCGTACCTGTAGTGCATATAGAACCACTTCCACGAGGGCCCCACAGGTTGTCGCTGGGATTGTTCCAATCCATCTCCTGGTGAAGGAACGCACCTATGATCATGGAAATGTTTCGCCGCAGCAAAAGCTCTTGGTTCGGGAAAATACCATTCGATAATGACAGCCGGAATGGACCCAGAAAACCCACAAGACACAGTGGACCAAGTTGTTTCCTGAGATCACACCCTGGCTGTATCGCAAGCATGGTGAAGTTGACATCCGTCATCGCTGTTACGCGAAACTTGGTCATGTTGTAACTTTGTACAATATTCTTTCACTTATGCTGGAGGCCAGGGAGAACTGGCATGTTATATCTGCGATGATTACCTCAATCCTCAAGGCGAAGGAGCAGGACGATCGCGGAGAGTAAACTACTAGTACCACCACAGCATCACCTTCCACTTTACAGGGCCTTAGGTGCCATATAACTTGGATTGGTACATTCGTACGTCGACCATCTCCCGCTTTTCTTCTTGAAGTAATACCTATTGGTGGTTCCAGGAAGAAGTCTCTTGTGGCTAGCAGGGATTTTTTAGTTGGTAAGAATCCAACTCGCCAAGATCGGCGTCTTTCGAAGATTTTTCCCCTGCCCCACCCCCAAAAAACCTCCTACCACCACCAATAATAATGATGATGCGATGAAATTTTAGAAGGGAAGTGAATAAAATTTATCTTTTCTGTAGGATGTGTTTTAGAAGTTTTACTCTTGGGACATAAATGGCAATCTACATAACAATGTGAGAAACACAATGAGGCGGTCAGAGACAGGCAGCTGATCTTATTACCCTTACGGACATTCTTGGAGTCGCAAATTTCATCCTGCAAAGCAGACGAAGAGATCTTGAAAGCGCAGTGTCACACGGTTCCCCCTATCCTCTGGGTGTCTTTCTTAAAGCAATAACTGGGGATTTAAATATGAGTTTACAGCTGACTGGACTCATTGTCAGCTTATATCAGATTAACAGATTCCACGTGTGCGGCGGGATAGCAGTGATTCCCAAAGATTCATATTTGTTCCATGAATGTCTTCCGGGTTATAACTCACAGTTAATGCTAACTGGAAGTAGCCCGCCTGAACTTAAAATGTGTCAAGTATCTGTATTCTATAAATTTACACTTATCAACATCATGCAAATAAATAATCGACAAATTTGGACCAAAATGATTTTGAAATATCCATCAGACCATTCACGTAATATTCAGATTTATATTTGGTTCCCGAGATACATTAAAAGAGTATAATTCTATTAATGTATTTAACATTAAAACTGTGAACGTTTGAGAGCTATTATCGATCATTACATTTTTTTTTCAAGAACTACAAAAGATACCTTCCGGCACTTAGTTCATCAACCATCTTATGTACAATATCCAATAAAAATCATAAGTTTATTGTATGGAATGTTTAGAGAGAGTTTTTCAATGAAAAGCTAAGGAATAAAAAATAAAACTATGGAAAAGTTGGTTTAAAGTCTCCTTTTCTGTCAATAAAGGTAGCTAGCACATTTGTTTAAAATGACGTATTTCTCAAAAATGTAAACTTGAAACTCCAGAAGTGGATAAAATAATGGAGAAATCTTGTTTTGTGCAAACATGGGAACTATTCACATTTTTGTGAATAGTTCCCAAGCCACAATGATATATTAAAAGTCTGAAAATCGCTTAATATAATTTAATTCGGATTTTCAAAATTCTTTTTCAAAGTCTGCTCCTTAGGGGACGGTAGTTTTTTGTGTTGGAGCGACCTTTGTGAGAGAAGTTAACTACCTGAGACAGTTGAGTACGAACGTTTCTTCAGTCTATATGAGAAATCAAGCTCCATATCTGACATTTTGTTATTTCCTAAGTTAGTTTAAGATATATTTATAACAAATGTGCATTGAAACTGTTCCAGAAATGTGAAATAAGGAAACAGACCTTCTTACATTCATAATCCTCCTTGTTATAATTGTTACTTAATCAGTGCTGTAATGAGAGAAAATAAATATTGCTGCAACAGAGGGAGCAGTGAATTAAGGTAAGGCGGAGGATTCAATGTCTTTTTAATTTACGTTCTGCAACGTTAAGTGATATCGGACGATGAATGAAATGGGCGAGATGATGTTAAAATGAGCCCAGAAAACTTGAGAATGGTACCAGGGAATCTGCGTCTGCGCTGTAGGAAAGAAGTAATTAATACGTGGAATATGTGTGTGAGATGCATAAAGACGTGAACCTACAAGTGTAGAAATGTGTTACTCCATCAAATTTCTTTCCATTCCTATCCATCTGCTATGACAATCCTATTTATCCTCCACTTGTGAGCGATTAGCAATAGTTTCAGCTCGTAATAAAAATTAAAATGGAAGTGTGCCGAAAATTGTTCACCCAAAAACTTAGCATTTAAAATAATCTAGAATGTACAGGCTTCAATATAAGTTAAAAGCTCTCATATCTACGTGAAATATAGGACTTCTGTGAAAGATTTCATTGACCCGCGCTTACCTTACTGCTGAAATCACTCTAAAGGATGAGTTTCCTTGGGCGAATCATATTTTGATGACATAAGTAGCGTATGATGTATAATGTGAATTTTCTGGATAGTTTCCATCCTCGTCGTTTCCATAGTTACCAGAATTTTGTGAAATAAGCGTTTTTGTCAATTACACTTCAGTGATACAAACGCTCACAGGAGCGAACATACTTTTAAAATAGGTATCAGCCTACACCATCGCCTTTGGGGAAAAACTGAAAGCCTCATTCACTTTTGTTTAAAACTGAAATGTCGGGCTTTGTCAGGTTGAAAGCATGGAAGTAAAATGCCTGTGCGTTATAAAATAGCTTGCAGGTAATCTACCACAAAGGCGAACGCACAAGTGACAGAATGCTTCCAGTTTGACTTTTTTGTCACACGTTGCTAAGGACACCTCCCTGTGCGCCGCGTACAGAGCAAGTTCAAAATAAAGCAGCTTTTGTTTTCCATTATGCAACGGACCCTTCTCACTCATTACGTGTTTCACAATTGCTGGCGTGTACGACTTTGAAACAGATTTCTTCTGTTACAGTCTGATGCATCATTAAAGTGAGAATTCTTGATGAATATATTACTAGAAAATTATAAAAAAGTCCCTTTCTGTAACTCTTTCTTAAAATATATTTAAAAGCTTCTACACATATAATATCCTCAAATTTTATTTAAGTGAACACAAATCAATCTGCACCTATTAGCCACTGCTCAGAGGTTTATCATATAAACGAGGTAAGTGTACGTTATACAAACAAGAGGAACACACAGTTCAATTCTGGCTGCCACAGGCCAAAGAGTAGCGCGGAAGGCCCAAATAATTTCGGGCTTCAAGACATAACCATTGCTGGGGCCTGCTAAAGAAGAATATAAATGACCCATAGACCAAGAAACTTTATAGTGTCCATAAGAATTACCCTTTTCTTTGAGCAAGCATCCGCGCCAGTTGTTCTGCACTGCAATATGACACGAAACCGAGCAGCTCACCCAAAACTTGAGAAGGAAACTGAATGAAAGGGAAATGATGGAAAGGGAATCGCGATGGATGAGAAACCACTGTACCATTCATCTGTCAACCAGACCATGAAAAACTGAGGGATACAGGAATTGAATTTGTGAGCAGCAAAATGCGAATCTCAGATGTCATCAAGGAGGCAATTTCCCTTGGTTTCCTAATACAGGATATTTAAACCGTTGATACCGCTTTTATACGGTATCACAGAAATATTTTAACAGTTTACCCTTGTTTAAACAAATATAAGCAGTATGTGATACGTTCAGAAGCCCTTCTCCCTTTCTTTTCCTCTCTCTCTCTCTCTCTCTCTCTCTCTCTCTCTCTCTCTCTCTCTCTCTCTCTCTCTCTCTCTCTCTCTCTCTCACACACACACACACACACACACACACATAAACACAATTGCCTGTAAATATTGATTAATCCGTGGCCTTAAACTTAACTAAGATAAATTCTTGTATAGAATTAATAGCTGACTGGATTTCTTGATGCATACTGATAATACATGTTCCCCACATTTCCAGAATTTCTGTGTATAATGAATGCTATGGAATTTGTTTATAGATAATACATATATGTGATACTCATGAATATTACATTCTGCAAATTTAAGCCAATAATTATTTAATAGTTCCTATGATCCCTATAGTACACAAGGAGGAATACGCAAAGCATAATACCTAAGCTTTGAAGAAGGGAGTTATCGCAATTTATGCGGAACTTAAAAATGCAAACCTTTCAAAATTTACGTAACTGGAAAGCTATATTCTATCTTAAGGATTTTCATCTTTTTATTAAATTTATGTATACACTTTAAAGAGCAGAATAAATTTGATATTACTCTAAGATATATAAGCTTCAGATATCACATTTCAGTTAAATTAAATTAAATTTGCTTGGTTTAGCATTCTCAGTGGTACATTTACCTAAGGCACGTAAGGCAAAAGAATTACATTTAATATTTAAGGCTTAACTTTTATACAACCGTTAAATAATCTTGCCCATTTTTTGAGATCTAAGAACTAATAGTAAATACTTCTACTTCACTACTTAATTATTTTGTCATGATTAGAAACTGTTGCTGCTTAGGTTCATATAATTTAGGAGAATTTTCAGTACTTAAGAAACAGGTAATTAAATAAAGCTCATTAAATGTAATTCACAGCTCCGACAATAAACCTAGTGATTAAGCATCAGTCATAATTATTATACTAAACAACGGATAGTGGAAATATCTCCTTTATCCAGTAATAAAAACTAGAATACAATAGTTTATATAGTACCCATTAATTATTATATTGATGAGTGGTTTAGTTGTTGACTATTTCTAGCTACAAAATAAGCTCTTTCCTAACCTGCACATCATGATAGAAACTGCTGAGCATTATTTATAATACAGTGTACTTGAATTTTGTTCAGGTATATATATATATATATATATATATATATATATATATATATATATTGCATTACATTACATTACATTTCAAAGTACAACCATACTAATCTATGTTGGTAAAGAGTACAGCAGGAAGATAGTTTATATAACTGTTTTATTTGCGAAAAATTATTTTTATGATTTTTTAACTGGCTGTGACTGCTATCTGCCATCTCGGAACCTTTATTCTGTGTGTTTTCCAGTTGAAATAAAGTTAAATATGACTGTAATTATGACGGATATGTCAAATGAGTACCTATAATATTAATCTAGGTTTTAATGTATTCATTAAGTACACGCTGTGGTCGGAAAAATAGAGAAGCAATTCACACAAAAACTGTAACACTAGAACATAAATGTATTATATGAACACAATAGAGGCTTTACCATCCATAATACCAAAAATGTTCGCGTCAAAACAACACAACTGAAGTGTGAAACCGATTACAAACGGAGGCTGCGATCATTAACGACTATAGAGCTGTGCATTTTATATTGCTACAAACTGCGTTAATTGCGTTTGTGTTATATGTATTACGTGTACATTTGATTCTTCCATGTATGAAGGAAAATGAAATAATATATAAACTATAACGTTTTACACAATGCGAAAGATACGATGGTAACACCAATTAGAACCTCTTCAGTTTATTTGCAGTGCTTCTACATATTTTGAGGTTAAACTGTCCTGTGAGATATACGCATTTTGTCATGACGAAAACCATGTTTTACAAATAATAAAATTAATTTTTCTTCAAGTCATCCCATTTCTCCTTGGGCCTTTTTTATGCCGCATATTTCTCTCCCTGCTTTTCTGTCTCTCGGATCCCTCCCTCTTTCTTTAACCCCGTTAACGTAAACATGAAAACTTAGAGATAGAAAATTTTGGCGTTACGACTGATGGTAATGTTCATCTTAATGTTAATGAAAATCATTTTAAATGGCCCAGCCAAAGCTTATGTGTTCATTGTGCATTTTTGTAAACGATTAGGGATGTTATTATACTACTACTCAAAAGGATACCCTAGCTTTATCTTTGTTGATAGAAATGCCTCGGATAATTCACTGATTACTACACATGGACATAACTTCTATCTATCACTCATTCCATTGGCTGAAGTGATGCGTTCATTGGTGCTTAGCAAACACCAGAGAAGTACACCAGTGTCACTCTTTTGAGAATAATCAGTGCGATGTTTGTATTAACAAAGATAAAGCCAGGGTAACCTCTTGAACGGCACAATAATACCTTACATCTATGATAGTTATAGTAGCATGGAATGTATTGCCCTATGTCCTATAAAATTGTGACATATTTACAACTAAATAGTTAATTTGAAACAAAATCTGGAGCCAATGTTACGTCATGTCACGTTGATTTAGTCATCTTATACCGATGTTAATATCATTTCAAGATATCTCGATGTATTTTTGTACAGAAACAAATACAAGTTATAGGAAATGTTATACATAAACAATGTGTGCTGTCATAACACGAGTATATTTGTCCATAGAACTATAAGCGTTTTACCAGGATTATTTTAATAGTTACTTAGCAACATCTAGTTCAGGTGAGATTCTTTTACTTAAAGAATAAAATGAAGTAAATTCCTTAATCTCGGGTCTTTGATTCATCAGATAAGAGGGTTACCTACACCAGCTATAATAGGTTTATAAACATGCCTAAATTTACATTGTTGAAGATGATTCCATGGTTAGTATTTATTGCAACATTTGGCGTAGCGAAACTGTATTACTACAAATTATTTCTGGTGGCAGAAAAAAATCTACCACGAACTGGACATCAACTTTGAATACTGCTCTCGTATTAAAAAAAAGAAGCTTGTGACAGATTTCATAGTGTATTTTACGGAATTTTGCTTACTCCAAATTGGAAACTGTAGTTTTATGTTTTTCGGGCTTTGTCAAACACAATTCTAAATTTTCACCAATTTTAAGGGTGACCAGATATTATTACAAGTACTAGCAATACTATATTTTCATCACCGGAGAGTAAGTAATCCAGCAAGACTTCGTGCATCCTTTTGTCCTTACTTTGACATGCAGGTACACAAAAGACTAGGTAGGATTCAGTGCAAGAAAACAATGTGTACTCGCACCTCCCAAGTGGCTCTAACCTTATCTCAATGCCCCTTTCTCATTTACTTACTTCTTCACAGCATTACCATGCATTCTCAGGCAGGAAAATGCGACGTTTTGCTTTCCAGCAAGGTCAGCATTTCACGCGATGTGATTGTGCACAGATGTCTTTTATGGCTCTCAAGAATTTGAAGATAACTTAATAACCAACTGAATATGTTAGATAAAATGCTTACTACGCAGTAACTGTTCAAAAATGTAATAAAGCAAACCAGTTTTATATTAACTAAACGAATTAGGCCTCAAATACATATATAACTACCTATGTGAAAAGCAGTCAACAGGTTTTGATAATTATTTTCCAATGCAACCCCTATTTTTTCTCACATAATGTATAATAAAACTAACAAACTTCTAAGTGACTAAAATGCAGCAATCATTTTCCAATGCCAATATGTCAGAAGCATTATGAGTTATACTTACGAAGACGAATTTGACTTTCCAATTTGTTGTTAATTCAGAGAGAATGCATGCAATAACAAAATCCGATGATATTTTATCACTAGCTGGCTACATTACAAGAGCCTTGGAGCATTGTTTTCTCACGTCTTGCTCACCTGCTAAGTAAACACAACAGTGTAACGTTACGACATGTGACATTTACTTCTTAAATTGGATTCTGCAGATGTTTGTGATGATCAGAGGGAGCAATTTGATACCCGAGGGAGTTTGGGAGCTTAATGGTCAGTGTCTGGGGACCAAACTCGGACGATGACTGCATGCTTGGGTAAGCTAAGGGAAACATATTTCGGGACTGAATAGTGAGCTTAAAAGTAGTTAATACTAAACTATTTTTATTCAGGTAAATGTTTAAACATATAAATATTCCAATACTCATATTTCTACACCAGAAGAGAATGCTAGATAATTTATATACATCAATAAGGTATAAAATATACCTTGTTCAAAATATAAGAAACACAGTATGCAGCTTCATTTTGAATGTCACCAAATCACTTAAACATTATGACTATTAACATTTGCGCCCGAAGCTCTTACACTTCTAACATTAAGTTCTACTTTACAGACCATACAATATGTATTACCACTGCTTATTCTGCAGTAGTATTTCTCCAAATTCTGATAGAAAAGTCTGCATTGTAGGAGGCACTCATTTGAAAGATAACATGCAAACAAGAATGAAATAAAGATTGAAACATTAAAGGATTAAATCTACACAATAAGTTTAAATCTATCTTCTAAACTCATAATTAGAAAATATTGTACCTAAAACTTATGTTGAAACTGCATATGACATGTAAATTAATTAAGAAATAATGCGAAGAAGGCATACTTCACATACATAAATCTGTAATATATCTTTATATATTTTATAAAAAAATTCGCAACTTACAGAGTATTGCACTCAGATCATGATGGAACATAAACTACTTAGTAGCTTTCTGTTGTAAATACACAATAGTTACAGAAGGTAAATTACAACCCTCTACTCTCGATTATGTCACTGCAAATACCAGAAGGAACTACTGGGATCAGCTATAAATTTGGGAAGAAAAATGCTCCATCTACTGTTGAAGCAATATACAAACATCTGAGTAACTTTTTTTATGGTTTTACTGAGAGTAAGTTTAATGTCCCTTTTGTCAACCTTAATGTTCTAAAATTCGCGAGGTCATGTTTCCGTTTTCAATATCTATGATAGGTGGCATAGTTTCTATATAATTTTCTCATTTTGATTGGTATGAGCTGGGAAGACTGTTTATACTAACTTAAAAACTGCATCATAATGAGCATATTAAGTATGCGAAATATCTAAAATATTCTGACTTTGTGGGTTCGTAAAATTGAAAGTCCTGTGGCAGAAATTCCAATATGCTCTTTATTTCCGTAGAAACACACTTTGATCAACCCTTACAGTAGCAAAATTACGTAACATATACAAATACAATTTTCCAAGGTCGCTGACCATAAATAAAGAGTTCACCTTCAAAACACAGCTGCACGCGCTCTATTGTCAATTTCCATTTCGACTCTATTTAAGACTGTCAACTCAACTCACCGCGGCTTACTTTTATACGTCCATTGATATTTCTAGACGTTTGTGGAATGTTCTCTAAGAAGGCACCAGAAGAAACACAAACTTTCTAGTTATCTAACTTTATCTGTTTCGACAAACCTTTTATCTCCGTGCTATCTTTATCTGTTTCGGCAAGTTATTTTATCTCCGCCCTACACTATCTGTCGCTTATCTCCGTGCTGCACCGTCTCTTCGTGGGCGTCGCCGCCAGTCGCGAAAATATTAAGGTGACATTTGACATATTAATCTGAAAAATTATAAAATTAGTTTTATAATAATTTGAATCTTTAAGGAAAGTTTGTCCTTTTTGCACCAGGCACACTCTACTTTTTTCTATATATTACATAGTTTTATTTTTCCAAATTTCACATTTGTATTATATTAAAATGGGGAACACTCAATTTTATTTAGCGGATATAATAATCACTGGAGGTAAGCGACATTTCAATTGTCGTATTTAGGGCTAAATTCCTCAAGTGTGATAAATATAGTGGTATCAGAATGTAACCAGTTAATCACACCAAAAATATTTTCTTTTTTACAGCTAATTGCCACTATTACCGATCAATTGCCATGCAGTTATTCACTGCGAGTGAAGTTTTATCAAAGGTGCAAACGACCTCTAAAGTGGCCAAGGAAGACAAAACTGTTCATACACCACCCAAGAGGTGAAACCTTTTTCAAATTATGTATATCAGTAGCATATAACTGAAATTTGAATCTTCGGAGAAAAAACAGCAACCACAATTTCTGTTGTTAACACTATTTATACTTATCTCTTAAGACCCGGAAATGCATATTTTTAAATTACCACTAACATTTACAATGCTACTTATGCATAAATTAACGTGCAAAGTGGCTCCGCGATAAAGTGTAAGGATCGTATTTGCGAGGTCCCAGGTTTGATCCCGCCGACCGTCCACCGGGCCGTTTAGTATCACTTTCATCTGATAGGTGCACTTCTAGATTTTGTGGCGTATGGTGGTGCAGCTCAAATCTTGCGCACGCTATAAGACGGCTTGTCAAGGGATGTTTCATCATCCAGTCCAGGAGGCTCCTAAAATGGGACAGGTGGTCGAACCTCGAAATGTTAGGCACCATCGCGTTGTGATGATTCGTTTGCCCGCTACATATATCCTCCCATGGTTAAATCAGTTTATTCCCCTATGCTTGTGGTTACTATCCGCGAAAGATTCGTATTGGTCGTAATGTGCGAAGTGTCCCCCTGTATTGTATATCCTATATCCATTGCAAGCAATACAGCAGATGATTAGAATACAAGTCTGCTTCTGCTAGGGAAGCTAAAAGCTGTTGAGTATATGAATACTGTGATGTGATATTTTCTTTATATAACTAACACGAATATAATAAGTATTTTACTAAGCAGTCTATTTTCTGTATTATCGTTAGAAGACCAAGTGAAACTGAAATAAGTGGGAACACTTGCTCCTGATGTGCGTATAAATATACAACAAAAAGTGATGGTTAAAACGTGCAAAAATAATATAGTACATTCACAATTAAAATAAAGTTTTGCGTATAAGAAATAAAAAAGATGTTATTTTGCTTTCCATGAGTTTTGTTTGGTGGTGCTGTTGTGGATTTAGTTCTCGAGTGTGGCAACGTTAATGTACCTACACCGGTAACTTAAGTTGAATGTTACTTGTAATCTCTTCGTAAATGTTACCGTAGTTGCTTGAGAAATAATTCCGAGTTCAATGGACGTGATTACTTCGGCGTTGTGGTTGTTAGCTGCGCTAATTGCTATTCGACGTACAGTGAAAAAATGCACTTTTGGTGGCGGTAGTGTACATATTGCATCATATAACTGAGCATCATATCAACCATTTCTTTCATACGCACTCGGATATCTTCCACCCAGTTGTTAAGAGACGTTAACAACAACCCATGGCGCGACAGCCCTTAGAGGGCCAACGCCTACCAACCCGACTGCTGGCCTCACGCCCACTTACGCACGGCAGAGGGGGACGATCATCCAACCGATACGGGGAGAAGATGTGGTCAGCATCTCGGCATCTCCCAGCCGGAATGTTGGTTTCCGTGACCAGGGCCGCTTACTCACGATGCTGAGTGGGCACCGGACCTATACCCGGAACCTAAAATACCCACCACGTGGGTGGGATCAAACCCGGGCCGCTTTCCGTGGCCAGGGACCAAGGCATGCTGCCTTAGCCAGAAACGCCACGGCGCAGCACCTTAAGAGACGTTAGTCATCTTAAAAACATAATTAGTGAAGTAATGCAGCTGCTACCAGAGCATTCATGCTTCAGATGCCACTAATAAAATTTCGTAAATAATATCAAAAACTGTTATACCGTAGAAGCAGTTGTGCTAGTCCATTTATCACAAACTGACTTTAAGAAACGCTATGCTACCGAATTGCTTTGTGTTACAAATTAGTGAAATATCCTCCAAATATATACAAGCAATTAAAATACTAAATTTACCTAATCTTATAAAATAAAAGTGAAGAAAGTTTGTGAGGAAATTCTATGACGAAATAAAAGAATAATCTGAAATAGCTTAATTAAGAAAATGCCTTCTCGTCTTGGAGAGGTGTTTTGTCAAGTGCAAGAAACCTCAGTTCCGGTTGTGTTACAGAGGCAGTAACGGATACAAAGATGATTCTTATGCTGCGTCTTCGTGAGATTATATCCTTTTGAAAGAATACAAATAGCAGCAGAGCCGGGTAGGATCAATATGAGGAGCTCCAGTCAAGCAAAGTCGTAGCCTGTACAATTGTCCATTGTTTGGACAATAAGTGGTTGCCAAGGTTACGTCTCCGTCTCCCTGCATATTGTCCCAATCATCCCTTTCACTTTCAGAAGAAGTTGGGTTCGCTCGCTTCATCCTGTTTGGAAACTGGAAGCCGACGCGAACAAAATTATTTCACCTATTCAACTTGAGCAAGTAATGTTTTTCCCTCACGAAACGACCTAACGAACCTAGGTTACCTAGGCAACACGCCCTATGCAACTTGCCAAAGGACTGTTTGAGACTTTTCCTATTAAGTCAGTCTGCTTTCAGTCAACCCCCTTCAGGACAATGGTAATCCGAAGGCTTGCTTTCGTCTCAGTGGAACAGAAATGGAAGTAAAAGGAAGATTACAAGGCATGGTTGTTAATGAATTCCGAAGTACTAACTGCCGGAAGTTCACTGAAGTAATATAAACCACAGATTTATTCTTATGTATTTCTTTTTTTTTTTTTTTTATTTAACTATCTCCAACGTAGATCACATCGGATGATGAAAGAAATATGTGAAATGATGCTTAAATGATCCCAGGATCCATAAGGCTTAGTTACCCAACACTCACCTTTGAGGATAACGGAAAAACCTATAAAAAACCTTATCCAGATAACTTAACCTGACCGAGATTTTAACTCGAGATCTCCTGACTGTGAAGCAGACACGCTACCCCCACACTACAGAGGAGGGCTAGACCACAAATGCATGAAAGTGAGTCGCTGATTGCAAACTTTCAACTCTGCCTATTATCAGATAACATACGAAACCTCAAGTGCAAATATATTTAGAGATCGTGATAATAATACTTAAATTTTTCCGAGCAAGATGGCTCCGCGATAAGGCATGAGACTCCTAATTGAGAGGTACCGGATTCAATTCTGTTAAACGCCCACTCTGACTTTGAGAATGTTATAGTTTTCCCTGGTCGGTAATAAATAATGAGGTGGCTCCTTATTTACCGCAATTTCCTTTCCATAATTTCCTTCTCATTCCACTTCCTTCTGATCTTTAAAACTGCTTATGGGTTTCATGGCATATGGCAGTACCGGGTAGACGGCCCACCTGCTTGCTGAAAGTTCTGGACATTATACAACTGCTCTTAGAAACCTATTGTTTAGGTTTCCTAAAAATAATATGTGGTAGACAAACTATGTCCAATAAAGGAAAATGTACTTGCTATTAAAAGAACAGGAAATTTTATTTTCAAATTATTTGTACAACTGTATCGACAAAGAAATGGAGACACATTGGGCTGCTGTACATAGATCCTAATTTTATTTTCCTTAAGTCTACTTTCCACAAAATAAAGCTTCTCTTCTATTTTCTTAAAATGCATCATTCGTAATAATTTTGTCCTAACACATTTCTACCAAATACTCATTGTTAATGTTTAGTTTTGCTCATGATAAACAACAAATTTAAGATTACGTAGCCTATCTGCACATTCCTTTGCATGCCATTGACTTCCGTGTAACAAACATAATTGCTATAATTCATATATGTATCCATTTTAATTGCTGTAGGAAATTTATTTTATAAAGTTAGTTTAGGAAGTTTGGCTTTCATGAAGCTATTGTTAATATTACCAAATGGTTTCTGGAAGTGTGAAAATTAGTAATTTTTTGTTAGAAGAAAACCTCTGTGGAGGGACGCCGTGTATTAGACGATTCTAAAGAGATGCACAATCACAGCTCCGAGATTTTTCGTAACAATAATTATTAATTACACTTTTCAAGAAGGTTGATTGAAAAACCAATTATGAAATTTGTCATAATAGTTCAGGTAATGAAATAAGAGAACTATTAACAGAGGTTGCACCCACAGGAGAATATTTTTCTGCTATACCGAAACCTATAAATAAATATTTAATTACTAATTTGCTACTTTCTGAATTTACAAAACATACTAATGAGATTATTGTTGGTCAACTAGCAAAGTTAACGTTTCTCTGTGTGCACACAAGATCAACGATATCTTGCATACGTGCGTGCGTGTGTGTGTCACAAGAAAGCTTTCAGGTCTCCTATTCTTCCACCCACCATGGATCAGCCTAAACGTGTGGTGCCTTTTAAAGACTAAAAGTTATAACTTTTCTGCGTAAACATAGGAAGTCAATCACCTCACATACATTAACATGTATTTTAATAATTGTATCCCCTATTCCCCTTGCACCTAATTAGTAATTTATGCAAACGTTTATCTCGATTAATGTGCAAATAGAGCAATAAGCGTCAGTAAGAATAATGTGTACAAAAGTAGGGAAAGCCTTGGGTGTGTAGCTCATCAGATTTTTGTTGTTTGTAAAAGCAAAGAGCGATACTCAGATAGCGGATGCGGAAAATACAATTGTTTTGTCTTTGCAAGTATGGATATTTTTTTATCCTTCCTTTCGTATGGTCAAACAATGTAGATGCTTATGATAAAACAACACCTCCCTTCAAACGTGTTATACCCTTGGTTGACAGCTGCGATATCTACTCCCGTATGCGAAATCGCTCCCTTGATTTTTAATGAAAGGACAGCGTTGAAATCTGAAATCTCGAAATTGGCAGTAATGAAAGCTGAATAAAAGCGCTACATTTCCCTAACATTACGGATGTAATCTCTTTCTATTGGCGTATATATGGAAAGCACGAGACAACGTTGAGCACAGAGATAATGTGAAATGAATTGAGCTCTGGACAGAGTAAAATGATTAGCAGAACAAGAGCTTTGGACCATTTCATCAACCGTTCCACCTTCGTCGCAATTGCCGCACAATTATATTGCTTCCGTAGAAGTGTAACTGCATATGAAGGGTTCTGCTACTTATAATACCTAATGGGGAAACAGAACGTCCTGGTATAAACTGTCTAATGAAGCTGACATCAAACAGCTAATGAGGCTTAGCGCCATCCACGATATCACACTACAATTGAATTCTCTCCTTTTATTTCAACATTTGCGATTTTGGAATTCAGGGGTGGAAAATATAAAGCAAGAAGGCTATCTGTTTAGGTTGTGAGACAACATTGAAAAGCAGTTGGCTGTGCAGCAATGGCTTAGTTATTAGGAATATCCAATCAATCTGTGAATGAATAAATAAAAATTATTTCATTCTAGTGAGATTTACAATCTCATTTCAATATCAAATTCACTTCTTTCGCTTTCTAGTCCATCATAAATGTCGCCGTGTTTACATTAGGATAATGACAATGACACTTTCGCAATGAGCTGACATGAATACTTGTAGAATATGCAATATGGAATTTCAAATCCTAGAATTTTATTTAAACATTTCTCAAAGCTTCAGTTCTAATGCTTCAATTTTCGTATAATACAGAGTTGAAACTGCAGGAAACGTTTGAAAAGCTATGAATTACAAGCAAACTTACCCAAAATTCTCTCAAGTCTTCCCGGTATGCAAAGACTGGTTAAGCATTGTATTTCTTCAATATATTTGTTTTAAGATACTCAGAAAACATACAATTACATGGATAAAATCACATGCATTCAGGTTGAATAAAATGATTCAAGTGACAATTAGGTTAGCTTTCACTTCACCCAATGCCGATCTAAGTGATTAGTTTATCAAAAATGTATTTATGATTGGCCAGATAATACAAAATCAAAGAAACAAAACCTCCTTATACCTATTCCAAACCCTTTGAGAATAGGATATGTTGCTTTACAGTTTATATGTAATCACGCTTTTAGGGAAGGAGACAGACATGATATAACACATGATTGCAATCAAACTTTAATAGTAGTGAACGTGTCATACATAAAACTTAGAGATACACCGCCCGTCTCTGTAGCGCAGGTGGTAACGTCTACCTAACGTTCAAGAGGTCGCGAGTTCGAATCTCAGTCAGGGGAACTACCTGGAAAGATTTTTAAGGGGTTCTCAAATGCTTATATATGAATATCGGCTAACTCTGGGCTCCATGGACCATGGGCTTATTTGAACATCATTTCAATCGTTATCCGATATGACAACGTTGGAGGTTGTAACTACCTTAAGAAAAAGAACTTCCTATTCCTAAATAGGAAATTTATCACGCATTTATCCGAGATCAGGTATCGGTGCTCAGCTGGAGTGTGTGTGTGTGTGTGTGTGTATGTGTGTGTGTGTGTGTGTGTGTGTGTGTGTGTTTTCATTTTCCACATATTTATATGCACATGTAATTAACTTCAATTGACTCTTCTGTTGCTCTTAATCTAATTATTACTTAATAGCCATGTTTCAGAACTGAATGTACTGGACGCCAAACCAGTAGTTTGTATGTAGTGATGTGATGTATTAATGATGTTTGATGTGGATTTGTGTATAAATTATGGGACCCTGGAAGTTTCTGGTTCATAGGTAACCGCTTCTGCGCATACGCTACTTCTAACGCATCTATAGAGTTTACTTACATAGTTTTCTCATTCACTTATATATTATACTTTCTAAACAGCTTGCAAAGTTCTCGGTGTGCTTATCTAATTTTAGTTCTTTTGGTTTTTCCTTAAGGTATCTGTATTTAAATTAGCACATTTCTTCAATGTTAATTTACTTCTCATTTCTTTGTTTTCCTCTAAACCCCAAAATTGCATGCTAATAACCATTCTTCAATCCGCACATTGGGCATTTGCGTTAAGTTAGTATGAAGTGAATCTGTGTATACGCTTTATTTCATCTCATATAGTTATAAAAATGCATCTTTAATACATGACAAATGGCAAACTGCCATATCTGATCAAGCAGATAGCAAATGGCATACCTGCTTTGCTGTTTTGGAAAAAGTGTTCTTATGCACGTTATAATGATATTCCTATTTGAACTTTGTACTCGTTTGCTCTCCATTACACTTTCTGATAAACCTATACGAATTGTACCATTTCCTAGATCCATGTATACCTGGATTTTTCTGAGTGTTCTTTCCACTCATCATTATTTCAATTAAGTGTTGGTTGAATATTCAGCGCGTCTAATATGCAAGCTGTTGTCTATATTAACCACAGACTTCTAGTTGGAACCGTTTTGTTAATACCAACTTACAGAATAACTTGAGAAGCATAACCTTGTTAAAACATTTTCCATCTTTAATAATATTAAGAAAAATACACTAAAGACACATTTTCATACAGATTGTCACTTTTGCAACAGTGTTATGCAAACGCAGATATGTATTCATACAATTCTCCAAGTTATTTGCTAGGAATAATTTTAACGTATTTACAGATGTTAAGGAGCATGTTTAGTTTATGATTCTGAAACAAACTGAGTCAGTTAACTTGATTTTGGGGGATGTATTACGATTTTGGGGTTATTTAGACAAGGAACGAAGAGGGGAAGGAAGTTTAGGACACTCTTTGATTGTTAGAACCCTTGAACACAAAGAACAAGATAAATTTGGCTTACAGTACCCTGTCAGAAAATCGCAAGTAGTAGTTTTGTATTTCCCCTTGCCTCAACACCTCTGAGTAGGTACTTAGAAGAGCCGGGAGCAAAAGGAGACTTGCTCGCTAACGTCGAAGTATATATTTAGTTGGCTGGAAATGAGATTTTTGACTAGCCTTTCAGAAAATTGGATGATTTCGAAGGATATAAGCAAGTCTTTCGTAAATTTTAATGATCATGAATGGAGTCACTTGTGGACTTCGATGGCTTGAAGCCCGCAAGGAGGAAAAGGGGAAAACAAAAAAGTCTAACATTAAGCATTCCGAATGAAATAAAATACTAAGAGAGCAATTGTGCATTACTTAAAATGTGTTACAAAGTAATTGGCTTACGTATTTACATTATTACTATGCGATTTCCAAGTGTTAAATATTCCATTAAGTGGCAGTTTTAAATTATTGTTTAATACTCCCTTACTCAGGAAAACAACGAAAAGAAATGCGGAAGAGTGGAAGCCCTCCATGAAAAGAATGTTATACTTCACTACAGTTATTGAGGGCTTGCGTTTCGTATTTCATGAATTAATCAATACGACATCAATAGCTCTAAGTGGATCTGCATCAAATGTCGGGTATGAAAGAGGAATTCGGTGAAGCCATTCTTTAGAAAAAAGCTGTGTGATAACCGTCTGTAATCTGACTGTTTTTTTGTAAGCAACAAGAATTTAGTTTTACAGCCATCATATATTATTCCAATATTCCTACAAAAATCACTCAATTAAATTTTTGTGAAGCATTGTTTTGAGACTTACTGTAACTTATGGTTACAATGAAAATCGGTCAGTGGGTTAACTGAGCAGTTATCACTATATTATTTTAATAGTAGTAAAATCTTCATATTATCTGCTTGTTGACAAACAATTGCTCATTTGTACATTAACTTGATTGAAAAGCTCCCAGTGATGTAGAATACTATGATACGATAACCTGATTGTGCCAAGACAAACATTTACGGAAATTCCGTCTCCCCCACCTCACTATTTTCCCTGTGTTCATCACAGCGCACCCTGCAGCTGGAGACACTGACTCCGCCACTAGCGCCAAAGTAGCAATCAACATAACTATTGTTACGATTTCGTGTAACAGAATAATTACTCCTCATGAGATTTTTATCAAACTTGGAATATATACGCATGTTTTTGAAATAAATACTTCCGACTAACTTATACATTGAGTTCAGAAAATCTGTTAAGTTAGATATGTTTAGTTTTCCTAACAGTGATAAACACGACATTAAGCGACATAGAGCATAGACCACATTCCTTGAATATAAGTATTTCTAGAGAAAATAACTCTTTATGGATTAAGTACGCAAAGTAGGTCTTCTGCGTACGTGGTGGAAAAAGTATAAACCGTATAAATTAAATTAAACATGTAGTTGATTAAAAGTGCTGTATAAGAATTAAAGGCAGCCAGTAATTTGGTGACATATTTTCATTGTCGCCTGAATCCTAAGCTATGAACCGTACCATGGCTCTTAAAAAGCGCTGAGCTTAACAATGCGTGATACGGATGTAGATAGCAATGCTGATTCTGACTGCTCTTTTCTAAACATCAAGCTTACGAGTACTTTAGGGGAAAACGCCGAGGAAATTTCAAACCAAGTAAGAAACATAGAACTGGAGCTCCAGCCAGCAAAATTTCAGCAGCAGTACGAGAAGAAATATATTGCATTTCAAGACTGATGCAAAGTAAGCAATGTTTATCTTGTGAACCAAAATATGACGATGAGTGATTTATATGATAAGTAAACAATACTGAAAACTTCTTTATTCTGCTCCAAATACTCTGTGTATAAAATGTCTTTGTATTTCAAACTACATATTACATCTAGCACATTTTCTAAAGAAATTGCTTCTCTCAAGCGCAATTTTAAGTGATCAAATGTTGTTTTTTTTTAAAAAAAAAGACGGTAAAATTAATGACTAATGTAAAACACAACATTGGTAATGACTGGCAACTGTCATCTGGATTTTGTTTAACGCGCCGTTAGATGTCTCCGGCAGCATATCACGGCTTAAGTTACTTTTTTGTGCTTTTTAGCTATCTGACGAGGAAGTTTTTTATAAATATTGTAACACATAAAATATATGATGTTTTTATGTTTAAGAAAGTAATATAAGGTAAAGATTAGATATATCACTGTTTGTCTCCGGTATGGTACTTAGAAGCATGTTCTAATGAAAGCCGTAAAACACTAGACTTGTGGTTGAAGGTGGCGGACGAGATGAGAAATCACAAAACTTGCTATTGCATTATAACTCATTTTCAAACACAACGCCCGTGGCTTATTGCGCTCATTCTGATCGAAGCGCGTTTAATGTATAACAAGAGGATAGATGTACAATACACTCCTGATAACAGAAATTAATACCAATATTCGTTGAAATTGGACAGGATATTAGGTACTGATTGTCTGCTTCGCTTCGATAAATCTCCTACTAATGGTATTTGGTTAGCGCGTCATAGGCAGGATGTTACATGATATCGTGTCGATATCTCATGGCAGCCTGGAACACATGTCCAGAAGTAATGTTAAATAATATTTATTCAGTGAATAAATATTTCTCCTTAAGACAATTGAAATACTGCACCTTCTAACGTGGAAGTCTTTATGGTTTATGGTTAGTAAAACTCTTCTAACATGTTTGTATTTTGGAGACCACTGTACAATGAACCAACATTAATGATTACCAAATTATCATTTTGTGGCTTTTGATGTTGCGGGTAAATAATTGTCATTTCAATTACATTATTTGCATGAAATGATATTATCTCAAGCTCGAAAGCACACGCTTTGTGTTGAGTTTCAAAAGCTCTTCGCAGTCGATTTTTGTGGCGCATTGCAATTGTATGCTGACTGCGTTTCGGAAATATTTGAATTCTGTGGAAATTTAGTTAATGTCCTAAAAGACCTGTAGAAGTTTTACTTTCTCTGCAACTTATCTTTAAACGCTAAGACAAAAAATTAAGGTTTACATAAACCTAATGTAAACATAGTAACCTATCTTAATAAATATTGTCATATCGAATTAACAGATAACTAAAATACATATCAAATTCGTGGAACCCATTAAATATTTGATAACTCGTAATAAGCGACTTTCAGACACTCAAAATTTCACCGAAATGGCATGTTTGGTGCCTCATTGATCCGTGAAAGCTTTGTAGAAAAAGGTCCACCTGTCTGACTGTCTGTAGCACGAGTATTTATATGAGAGTATGTATGTGTGCAAGCGTATGCGCATTTCTGTGATCACCATAAGTCAAAAGCGAGCTGTTGGATGGATATCCAATTTGCTATTTAAGTTCAATCGCTTCCAAAGTTGTGACGAAGGTATTCGAGAAACACTTTCTTTTTAACTTTAGGAAATAACCTATTTCTTTCATTCGGAAGAAATGTTAAATAACCATTGTTAATTGATAAACCTTAAGAGATAAATAAAAATCTGTTACATAAACCAAGACCACAAAGTTGTTTGAAACACATTCACTACTGGTCTGAACTTCTCATCTTTTTCATTTTAGTTTACTCCCTTGTTCCGTTTACTCACAATGTCCTGGAAGAAATAGTCAATTTATAGACTCCGCTTTTAACCATCTGACCTTTCGATTTGGCTCCTTTATTCTCCATCTACCTAAAACAAAATCTGTAAATCATTATTTCCACAAAGTTTTACCTATATTAAAGTCCTCAGTGTGCTGAAACATGATTTCCTGGGAAATTAGCGTTGATGTTACATAAAACTTATGCGTATACTCACATGAATTTCTTCCCTCCTCTAGTCCAAACTGTACCTAAAACGCCTATTTTTCTATCAATTTCATATTAATTGAGACATGGTTTACATAAACGGCTTTATTTCATATTTACTTATAGGTACAATGGGACTTAGGCTTAAACACTATCAAATCCTTTAAGAGCTTTTCGTTAAGTGATGAATGAAATATCTTGCTCTTTGCAAAGAAACGAATAATGGCGTTTTATTTCAAGAAATTTCTCGGAAATATTCGTCTCCACGGTAAAAATATGCAATAAAGGCACACGGTCTAACACTTTGAAACAAATCATTCACGCCCTTTTGACACCTCTGAGAATTTAACTATCGCAATTATGGTCGGAACATCACGAGTTATTGGCAGTAGTGTTTCACCTTGATCTGCACAGGACGGAAGGAGCAAAGAGTAGATGCAGCTTCAAGTTGTTGAGCAGCATGTGTCACCAAAATAATCTGGATTCCATTTTATCACCTTCCCATTATTTACGCCAAATTAAGATAGTTTCATCTTATCCTTTATTATGCCCAATATTACATCTTCGGGTATTTCGGTGACATATTCTGAAAATGTAGTCTTAATATGCATTATGAAACATAGAAATTATGTACATTATTCACGAGAAACCCTGATGTTTACTATTCCAAGGACAGTTATACCACCGAACAACCAACACGACAGGCTGAAGGACTTGCACAAACTTTAGGAGCTGCATAATGAAACTATCTTTCAGCAACATTTGTGAATCAATGTATGCATAAATTTCTTTCCTTCCCTATGAGTATAAGTTTTGCAAATCAGGAGTAGTTGCCCCTTTTATAATTAAACTCTAACTTATCGCAGGATGCACCTGATTTAAAAGGTTAATTCAATACGTTTAGCATGACACCACTTTCGCTATCCCCTGTACTTCAAAATTCATTAAAACGCCTTAAAAATACCGTTCACACTTTGAATAGTGGTGCATGCATTTCACCGGCACCTCATAGGTTGCTGAAATGACATGATAGCAGGCTACATGCTGCGAACACCAAGCACCTCATCAAAGCTGTCAGAACACCCCCACACGCACACATTCTCTATTCAGCCTATAACTGCCTATTTGAAACAGAATTAACGGTGTAAACGTTAAGCTTACGGATTGATTTCTCTGCCATTTATATAATAATTCCTTTATAGTAAAACGTATGTATTCATTGTATTCATGAAGATTACGCCACTATATACACATATTCTTCATAGAATATCTTTCTTGCAATATTGGTGTTCCCTTTGAGGGATCGGCTCCCCGCTACAATAATAGAGCACCCTCTCATGAGTTTTTACTTTTATATCCTCTTTTTAACAAGGATCTGTGAAGACGTTTCCCCTTTGCTACTAAAATAAAAAGCACGTTAAAATACGCTTCCATAAGGAGGGATGTTCCTGAACAGTGTGCCTAAAATGAGACTAATATGATCTTTGAGAGAAAACCATATGCAGTATCTCAGATACATGATTTATTGTTTATGGTGGATAAGGGTCTGTCGTATGAAAAGGAAAGACAAAGTAAGATAAAAAACAATCTATGATCATTACTTTCTGAGATCATTATTATCCTGAGCTTTGCTCCCTATCTAGCAACCGTGAAGGTAGGAGGAGATGCCTAATCACATTCTCTTCTTCTGATCAGAGGGGAGATCAATTCCCTGCCATCAATCAATGATGTGTGACGCACAGGATTTCTAAGCCCGCCATCCTGTCTGCCTGAAGACCAGACCACGTTTCATTTCGCCTCTTTTCCTTGTCTCTTTCTTTCCAACGAAGTTACATCTGTGGAGACTAGAACGAAAAATTGCCTCAAATCGTCCTCCAGGATGAGCTTTTCGCTCTCACTCTCTCTCTCTCTCTCTCTCTCTCTCTCTCTCTCTCTCTCTCTCTCTCTCTCTCTCTCTCTCTCTCTCTCTCTCTCTCGTCTGCGATTTCACAAACACGTTAGACGTATGAAAAATGGAGCATTTGCAGCCTTCTCCTGGAAGATGGATCTTTCTATTTACATTTGAAATATTAACATTTAACGGTTGCTACATATCATCCATCAATTGAGACGAGGTGCTATTATACTTAGCTAAAACGTTGGACACGAAAGTTTACTTTCTTTGTAGTTTCATCCGTACTCAGGACCCAGAAATATTAGAGTTTAAGTAAGGCAAAACTAATCCAGGAGAATGCCATTTAAAGGACGTTATCGAGACCTTAGGAACACTGGTAGCGATATTTTTAAATACGTGCACGCTCTCAAGTACATGGATGCCGTTTTGAACCAAAGAGTGATTTCGTGAGTATACTGGTAATAATTAGAAACGTTTGTTCGTAATATTTCATAGATTTATAAAATAAAGGATGAAATACAAACACTTTTAAAGATCACGTCTTTCTCCTTGTAGGTAATTGAGAAAATCACATTTTACGGCTAAGATCAGGCAGAAGGCTCATTAGAATCCACGCTATTTTCCAGTGTCACAGCAAAGTTCTTAGTGCATTAGAGAAACTATATTAATTTGCATGTAACGGTTTATTGCAAAGGCAATTTTTTCGCGTATATATGCAAGCCAAATATTCAATGAAATCAAGTAAACTACAGGCGTACTTGTATAAACTTTAATGAAATAGTAATTGAAAATAAACTTTTAACTCAAAATGGCTACTAATAATATACTTATAAAGAAACCATGGAAGTGCAGGACAATATGACCATTGATTACAAAGCACATAAAATACTTAATCATTATGGTCATCACGATCATGTCACTGTTGCTTCTACAGAATTAAAATAAACTCTTTCAAGAGTTTATATGGGTGTCTCAGATTTACTTCAATTAGCTTGCAGCTAAACACTTTTGCAGGAAATTTATCGTTCACTATTGTAAATAGAAGCTCATACTCTAGTTGTCTACATAAATCTGTAATTTCAGTTCAACATCGAGATTTTGATTCGGAACGAGATGCTTAGTGTGGTGAGAAAAGAAATTAAGTAGGATTTTATGTAAATATTTAGGTAAATATAATTCAACAAATTATTTATTTTCATAATTTAATAAACAATACTGATCATTACGATTTGTTATCTTTATTTAAATAGTAAATAAAATTAGATGAAACGATGCATTTTAGTAACGGTTTATACAGATGTGAACGTTTGATAACGAGAAATACCACAATCGTGTGACATTTTCAGAGCAGCCGTTTTAGCCATTGTTACAACATTGTAACTTTAACGTAATTGTGATTTGTACAAAAATGCCTTATATGACAAAATCTTATACTGTTATAAATGACAAAAGAAGTAATAATTTGCACCAGTTGTTCTGCATATGGATTACAATGCTATGAAGCATGCATTAAGTTTCTCTTTGTTTTGAAATAATGGCTCACAGATTACAATTGTTTCTCTTTGATTTCTCCTATGAACATGACATCTGTAATGCTGCTACCTGACAAGAGTTACTAAACAAGTCCCTTTTAGTTCGAGTTATGATCTATATGTATAACGAAAAAACAAAAGTGTTTAACTATAAAACAGAATAGTAATAACATTAAAATATACAGCATAAATAATACTTTGGGAAAGAACCCTTCTCGGAGATAAGAAATCAAACTACAATTAAAATATATATCCTGTGCATTTAAAGTGTTTTATAAGGAGCAAAGAATATTAATTATTAACATTTATGTAAAAAGGTCTTTCTTTTAAGGGCTTAAGAGTGAAATAATTATTTCTTATTGTTTCACAAAAGCAAAACACCACCATAAAGTTCGAGAAACTGCATAAAACTGACAGCCCTCTCATATAGGCCCTCTTTGAGGGAAGAAACAGGTTAGTGCCTTTCAAGGGATTACTCATAAGCTATCACCAGAGTGGAGCGTAGCAGGAAAATTATGTGAAAGTTTGCGCTATGCTAAATTGAAGCACCACTTATCAATTCTTACACATGATCCAGATTCAGTGTGTGAAAAAGACCAATAAAAGCGCTATGCTCCCAGAATACGGTGCTAATAACTGCTTTACAATATTGCACGAAATGATTAAGTAAGCTTGAAATAATTTGGCGATAATGATAATCACATTTCTAACGACATTTAGAGAAAAATAACAGTTATTACTGAGGGCACAGTACTATTTTATGACAAAGGTTCCTGTTGCTTTGGAGCTTTTATGGTTATGTCACTGCGTTGAATTTTCGTAAATTTACAAAAGAACTGAAATATCTCATGATTTAAAATTTCCAAAACTGCAGCATTATGTTTCATTACCTAAGGGTTGAGAAAATCTACTTTGGTTAAATGTTGTGTGGCTAGTTAACAGAAATGCAAATATAGCACCAAATGATGTAATGCGTGTATGTATGTGTGCGATAACTAAAGATAAGCTTTGAAGGAGCAAACCAAAACATAATATAAACCAAAAGACAACCTCATTTTGTAGGCAGTTAAAGTCATGACGTTTAACTGGTCCCAAAGTTTATCAACGCAGATAATACCTGTTTGAAAAACAGCGTAATGATGAAATATCAATAGTGCCCGAGTTTCGTTTCTGTCTTAAGTTAAATTTAAATTGGGCGACGGCCTCTAGCCCATCTGCGGCCAACATCTGCATATTTTCAAAAATCAAGTACTTATTGCATTCGACCACCAAACAGTAAGCCAACACACTTTCGTCGTGTGGTCATCTTGGAAACATTTGAGGGACCTGGAATGGGGAAAATATCTGCGACGAAAATTTTTTTGAGCTTTTGAGCATCTCTGGATCTCTAGAGACAGAAGTGATTGGTGAGGAAGTGACGGGCCTAATTCTGCTAACTGGAACAAGGAATTGGTAGCGCACTCTGATATTGTTGGTTCAGTGGCGGTAGAACTGGTTGTTGCTGAGGTATTGTCCAATACAGTCATTTCTTGATGCGCAGGTCAACTAGGCGATGTTTCATGATCTTTGTCCGCAACAGAAAGTGCCTGTTATTCTCTGGTTGTTGGTATACCGGTATTTGTAAGTCTTCTGCCACCATAAAATCTTCATCACTGAACTGATCTGGTGTGAAAGGCCAAATACCAGTGCACTGAAGCCTATGAGCTCCTATTTATTTGTATTTTTGTATAAGATTAATGGAAAGTAACAAATACCATATCACTTTAAGTGATCCGCGGATAAAACAATTCTAACATTCAAATAGGTGTTGGACAGTGGCGCTCGCCTGGCGGATAATAGTGTTCAGGATTATCCATCGACGTGTTGGATTTATCATGAGAATTGCGCATCAAACACAGCACCTCAAGATCGACTTAAATATCAACTGGTAGCCATAAATAGGGACTCTCAACTTATGTACTTTGTAAAACATGTTTGGAAAGCTATTATGTAATGATCTTGGTGTTTCTGCACTAAGCAACTGACACAAAAACACGCTTCTTCTCAACAAACCCGCATACACTGCTCCTCGGCCACGATACTCCTGTGTGTTAACCCGTCTGTCCGCTAGATGTCAGTGGTATACAGTATCTGCTCGAATCATTGGGTCTCACGAATATCAT